>OX608080.1:11483404-11502549 GCA_951509765.1 Sphenella marginata | reverse complement strand
TGTCGGAACCAGCAAGATCGGACCGATACAACGCATAGCTCCCATACAATCGATTGTTCCGATAAACGGGTTTGGCCTATAACTCTTGCAATTAAAAAGCTATTAGAGCGAAATTTCGCAGGTTTAGTACATATTATATGCGTAATGTGTGTAGTGAAAATCACCTAGATCGGATCAACATAACATATAGCTCCCATATAATCGATAGTTTCGATAAATGGGTTTTGGGCTATAAATGTTGCAAATAGAAAGCCAGAAACGTGAAATTTTGCACGTTTGGTACTTATTATATATGTGATGTGTGTAGTGAAAATCATACAGATCGGACTTACATAACATATAGCTCCCATATTACCGATTGCTCCGATAAATGTGGTTTGGCTATGTATTTTTAAATTAACAGTTTTGGAGAGTTTGTAAGTAATTGTAAGTAAGGATCGGATACTTAGAAAAATTGTGCGTATTCATGAAAGGTATAAAGCCTTCGGACCAGCCGAAGACAGCCCTTTCCTTACTTGTTTTGTAGTTCACTTCGTTCTTTTTTGTTTTTTCTTTAACAGAAACTATTTGTAATGATTTTTATACGATTTTTACCTTTACTCCAATACTACTGTTGAATATTTAAATGCAAATAATACTATCGAATATTCGAACAGTGCTTTCGAAGAATCGTTAAATCCGAATTGAATTATTTCCATGAATTTTCGAAAAATACTGTCTTAAATTCGATCAGTATCTATTGTAAAATAGTCCAGTATTTAGTTCTTGAAAATATTTCAAAAAATTTTTGAAAGATTCGAACACTACTATATTTATACTTAAAAGACGCACAATGGCACTGTAATACAGTCATTCGAAGAAATTTTTCCAAAATTCTAGTAGCACTAATCAGTCATGAAATGTTCGAATACTTTTATATTGCAGTAGCTGCTTTCTATCTATACACTACGAATCTAAAATCAAAATCGAAATCCATTTTCGAAAAGAAATTCTAAGTGCTATGATTCTAATATCGAAAATCGGATACTATAACATTCAACAATAATATAATAAACCGCTTGACTGATTTAATTTAATATTTTCCATTTTTCGAAAACCACTATAGACTATTCGAATAGTATTACTCGAGTGCGAAAAAAAAATTTTAGTTATACCTTATTCGTACACTGTCATACCCTATTCTAATGAATATATTCGAATAATAATACTTACGCATCTTCGAATACTTGTTGTTTTTGTTTTGTGTCTATTAAGTACTCAAAAAGAGGTGTAGAGATATCCGAATGCTACAACTCGATCATACTATGAATAATCGAATTAGTTCACAAACTGGAACACGTCCTTAGATAGTTCGAAAATTTTAAAATGTGTTAAAATGCTAGTATGTTGTATTACCAGTGAGTAATACTACCATGGTATAGAGTCGATTAACAAATCGAACATTCTAACCACTTCTACTGCTTGCCGTTCCTTACAACAACATCCCATTACACTGCAAAGCCGCACACTCACTCGTTCAAATAATCAAAGTGAGTACGAACATCAGACCACTGCATATAATAAATCCCAAATGCTCTGAGGGCATCTAAAAAAAATCGCGCCTTACTTTCTTTCCATTTGATTTCCATTGAAGTCTTTGAGTAATTCTGATTTATGAACAATAAATTCATTCTTCAATATGCAAGCTCAGCCAATTTAGCTACATAGTTTCAACATATTTTTGGCTACTCGAAATATTTCAAAACTTTGTATATCGACATGTACTATATGTATTTATGTTTGTATCATGCGTATATCTATTCAATTCAAAAGCCCTTGGGCAGCATTTGTTTGCCAAAATGCCATTGCATTACGCAAGCCCCACATACGAATCAGCGCCAAAAAATGCTACGAACAAAATTTCATATTTTCTTTAATAAATTCAGCAAAGCATTGCAAATCTGCAATGCTTGTATTCCTCTTATTTTTGGTTTATGAGCAGCGCGCGTGTGTGTGTGTGAAGGGAGGAAAGCCAAAATTCCTTGCAATTGCTCCCCACAGATTTGTTGGTTGTTTCATTCAAAAGCATGTGCGTGTGGGTGTGTGTGTGTCTGTAAGCAGCTTTGACGTTTGCTGTTGTGGTTACTGCTGTTGCATTCCCTTACGAAAATCTAGCCTATTCGACATTTCTCTCGTTCTTAGCACTTCGGAGTTTTCATATTTCAACTACCGTCACGTGTGCAATGAACATTTTGGTCGTTATCATGCTGCGTTTCGACTAATAGCCCAGCGTCCTTGACTACAATGTGGACATAGCGGCTCAGTGGTGTTATTATTTTCACAGAATAGGCACACATTTTGAGGAAGAAAGGGCAAAAAGTGAAAATTCTTAAATCGTATAAGTATCCTTGATATCTCACACAGGTTAGAATTAAGCTGCTCATAACTAGTACTTTCTGATAAGAAGGGAACTAGTTAAAATTTCGGTGAGTGTTGAAGATCATAGAAATTCAGCGAAATAGAGAGATAGAAGAACTGTATCTTGTATTTCATTTAATATACTTTTATTTTATTTTATTTCATTTTTTTATATTTTAATTTAGTTTATTTTATTTTATTTTATTTTATTTTATTTTATTTTATTTTATTTTATTTTATTTTATTTTATTTTATTTTATTTTATTTTATTTTATTTTATTTTATTTTATTTTATTTTATTTTATTTTATTTTATTTTATTTTATTTTATTTTATTTTATTTTATTTTATTTTATTTTATTTTATTTTATTTATTTTATTTTATTTATTTTATGTTATTTTATTTATTTTATTTTGCCTCCGATTATACCAATATGGGTTATTATTCCTTAAAAAATACTAGTTGACCTCGTTCTTCATACCAGATGTTAAATAGTTAGCCCCTTACTCCATTTAACTACAGTACACGTATATAACTACCTACAAATACATACATACATTTGTCAACTACTGCTTGGTATAGTTATGAAAACAAATGCTTTTGTATGCTTGTCATATTGTTGAGAGCTTTTGGTGTAGAAAACAACAGCTGTTGTTGTTCACAAAAGTTGTTCTAACAGGACATGAGTTTTCATTGAGTGTGAAATCACTCTTATGAGAATTGGATATGTATGTTTATATTAAAGCACATTTGCGACGACAATCTTTCTGATATTTACAAAAACTACTAAAATTCCCTTTTGGCATACAATAAATGTGAGCTTGATTGCTTTAGGACAAATTTAAGAGTTTGTGAACCGGTCGCTGGCTTCCTACTTTGCCATAAATGACATTAAGTAGGGGATTTTGGTGAGATTAAAATCATTAATTATGCCTTAGTATTAAGGTGAGCTAGGATAATATGGGACCAATGACTGAAATCTAACGAAAGAATACCTTATCCTAAATTTGAAAAGTAATACGAGTTAAGTGGTTGTACTTAGAAGAAGAATAAAATAGCATATAAAAAAGAAAAGTCTTAAAGAACCGCTCGCAACCTGAGTATACTTCGCTAAAATCACCTTGGCGTTCATAAAATCTGCCCAGATCAAAGTATTAAAAGAAGTGTTCACAGTGCTTGAAAACTAATCTGGCACAACAACAACAATAATTAACGATGAAAATAGAAAAGATTCTGCAGCATTTAAAATAAATTTATGAATTTCCTACTTGTTTGCGCCAATGCAAAAGTGCCATAAATAAATTAGAATAGCACTAACATATGGATGTCTGTATGTATTCTTATATACAAAAACATATGTCGTTTGGCATATTTACAAATGTTCTTATAAAACGCTCATGAGGGGAGAGCCCTCATTATTAAAGAGAAAAGCAACAAATATGACAAGGTGTGTGGAAAACAAAAGCGGGAGAGAGCGGTGAAAACGGGAAGAAATAGTGGGGCACTGTGTTTCAATAAGATAAATATGAAAGTTTCATTTCGGATGGAAACGAACAGCATACACCTTCCTGGGCGTGTTTCGGTATTATTTTATTTTTTATGAAATTAACTTAGCAAATGAGAAATGTATGCATAACTTGGTACACTAATTTAAAGAATACCTGGGATAGAAAAAAAAAACAATTTTAAAATTTCAGAAGAAACTTTAAGTACATATCTATAACATTTTGAGTTCAAAATTGTTGGTACTTTATGTGAAGAAACAAAAAATACTTCTAAAAATTTTAGGCTATCTTAAAATACTTAATTTAATATTTACGATTTGGAAAAATTAAAAATTTTAATTAATGAAAGTATTTTTTTTTATTCAGATTCATTAGATTCTGAAATATAGAAAAAATTTAATTTTCCAAAAAGCAAAAAAAGCGAAAGTTAAATTTGGAAATTTTAGAAAAATTTTCAAAATCGTAAAAATTAAATTTAGTCTCGAACTGACCCAAAAACACTACCCTCTATGATAATATACTTCAGTTTCAAGAAAAGTGCGATTTCTAATTATAGAATATTTTGAATATTTCAAAACAGTAAATATTAAACTTCGCCCCTAAATTTTTTGACAGAAAATTGTATTATTTATTTGTTGATATAATTATAAAAAAATTCCTGTAATTTTCGGAAGGGCGATTTTTTGTTTTTAAAAAAAAATTTTTGGAAAATTTTACAAAAAAAAATATTTTTCTAGCTTATTAATCGAGTGCAAAATTGCAGTTTCTTTTTCGTGTTAAAGAAATGTCAAAAACTATAGCTACCTAGTATATAAACGATTTCGAAAAATTAAAAATTTTCTAAAATTGAAATTTTCTTTTCCCAAAATAATTTTTCTTAAGTCCAAAAGTACAAACTTTACAAAACAGGAAAAAGAACTTAAATTTCGTAATACCATTAATTTAAGAAAAAATATTTAATAATTTGTTTGCTTCAACAGAACTTCAGCTTTTGACTAAAGAGAACTCTTCATCAAAATTTTATTCAAATCGGGACTCGATTCTAACTATGTAACAGGTTGACATGTACATATGTGTGTATATACGTTGTTTCCTTAATATTCGCATACACAAGAACTATATGCATACGTAGCAATTCAAATTAGCTTTAATTTTTCACAAAAAAAATAAAATTTCTATCCAAAGTAAATAACAAAAAACAACCGTTCACTTTTACATTTCCTTGGCAATGAAAGCTTAATTACCTACGCTAAAACTAAAAGACTAAAAAGGTGAATGAAAATTCCTCATTCAAAGAAAGTGCATCCTCATCGCCAGTAACAAAAAAAAAAAAAAAAAAAAAACATTAAAATCCACTCAATTGACTGCCAATTGTTGCATGTTCAATTACACTTTCGTACAAAAAGTAAATTTATTTTCATAAGTGTCAATGCAAGTCAACAATTTTGTTGTTGCTCAACTATTTTTGTATTATTTTTATGTAATTTTAATTTCCCCCACAGTAATAAGCCAATTTGACGTCGTTCAATATTTTTTTTTCTTTTTATTTATTTATTATTCACATTTCACTTACATACATTTGTTTTTGTTAGCTTAACATTTGTCTGGCATGAGATAATTTAGGTGAGCGGTAATTGCCAGCCATTGGCCCGAGTAAATGACTTGTGTGAGATTCGCGGCATTGCCGTTGGCTGCACACTGTCACCATTGTAATGATGTTTGTTGTTTGTGTTGTTTTTGTTGTTATTGTTATGGGTAGCTGCTTTAGTAATTACAATTGCAAGTGATTGCTCGTTGTGATTAATTCTTAGCGACAGTTCGTTGTTGACAATTCTATTTTGAAAATACTACCACTACCACACTTTGCTTATGTAAACCCTGTAGGAAATTAAGTGTGACGTCGGACGCTTAGTACTACCTCAGCCAGCGCAAACAATTTTTTTTTCACATAACAGGTACTTTTAGTTTTTAATTTTAAAAACAAATTGTGCATTTCCTATTTCTCTCAGGGTATTTTTTTCGATTTTTCGCTAGTTAGAGGAGTGTCTCATTTCTTGGTTGCTCGTTTTTCTTTTATTTATATGTTTGATTTTTATTTTTGCCCATTACTTTTAATTTCTATCAACAATTTATTTTCGTTGGGCGACATTATTCAGCATTTAATTTGCCGCTTGCGTCACATAGTTGGCTCTTTGAGTCAAACATGTCAAAGCACATTTTTTTGTTTGACAATTTGGCAAGTTTTACAAAAAATTTTATTTATTTTAATTTGATGGCAAATTAGAAAAATTTCGTAATACTCGCACATAAAAGTATTTTAGAGCTGGGCGGCATTAATTACATTTGTAATCGATTACAACAAGGGCTAACAAGGGCAACAAATTAGCTAATTTTATCGGAAATACTTTTTTTTTTAATTTGCATTTTTGTATTATTTTGTGAAAACTTGTGAATGCAACTGGAAAGCAATTGTTTAAATATACAATACCACGTAACCGTAACCGTAAGTAAAAGAGAAATTTGAACAGTATTTGTTACGGTAATATTTGTGGTGATTTTAACTGTTGTATGTACATTGAACATAGCCAAAACCGGACCTCCACCAACACCTCACATGTGACTGTAACCATAACGATAACCACAACAACAACACTAACCATAAGCATAACCACACACACAATACTAACCATAACCATAACCACAACCATAACCATAACCACAACAACAACACTAATCACAACCATAACCACACACACAATCCTAACCACAACCATAACCACAACCAACATAACCATATCCGTAAACATTACCATAATCGCAAATATTATCATAACCATAACTGCAATAGTAAGAACCATAACCATAATTAAACTATAACCCTGAACATAACCATAACCATAACCATGACCATAACTTTAACCATAACCATAACCATAAACATAACCGTAACCAAAAAAATAACAATATTGGTTTCTTCTGGTATTCGTCTGTATTTTTTTTCTTTTCAATATCTATTAAGTCCATCATCATCAGAAAATATTTTATTTTAGTCTGCATGATTCCAAGCATTATTATTATTTTTTCTTCTTCTTTTTGTTGTTTTTTATTTATTAAATTTACCCACTTTTATTAAAAGGACTTAATTTAAGCATGGGTCCCCAATTTAGACCCTTGATGTTTAAAAAAAAAAACGTTTGTCTCTCTACAAAATTCACGCCTCACTGCATTTTGGTTATTTTCGTCATTGAGCTGTAACGAATTATCAACGCATGAATGAAAACATTTGGTTTACATTAATTTTCTTTGTACGAAACTCAATGGAAAAATTCCTAATCATACCAAAACACACGCCTCCTCCTTAAACACATATACTCCAACAACACACAGCATTGCTCATTTGCGTAACCATTACACGTAATTTCTATTAGGATTTTGGTGTGGCAGTTATCTGGCACTTGCTTGTTTGCCGATTTCCAGATTTATATACATATGTACATATATACGATAACTATCTAGATCGAATTAACACACAAACACGGCACACGCATACAATGGAGAGCGTGAAGTATGACAGGTTGTGTTGAAGTTTCAGTAATTATTCCGATTGTGCACTTCCTTTGGGGTTTTGCTTGTGGTACATACAAATGTATGTATGTATGTTAACCCTTAATTTAAAATCGATAACCACGAATACTAATGTGTACTGACATTTTGTTGATGTGATTGACATGCTGTTTGTGTGTACAGTTAACGAATAAATATTTATTTTAGAAAGTCGACTGCTATAATCAGTCTTTGAATCTGAATAATGTCACTCATACGCCTAAGTGCACGGCTGACACGATTTGTTTCACGGAAAGGGAGATTTTTTATTTTATTATTTTTTTCATGTTTGGATTTTGTTTTTTTTCAATAATTCGCAAAATAAACCTTTGCTCTTTTGCAGGAGGTACTTGAGGATAAAAAAAAAAATATTTTGAAAGAAAAATTTTTAAATTTTAAATTTTAGAGAAGATCAATTTTAACAATTTTTTTTTGTTTAATAGCTTTGATATATGTACGTACATACGTTAACATATCCTGAAATTAGAAAAATATGAATATTCTTTTTTTTTTAAATTAAAAATAGTATGTACGTTTTTATTTTTTCAAACTTGTTATTCTGATATACATACATATGTACGTTAACATATCGTCAAATTTGAAAATATATGTATAAATAATTTTTTTTTTTTTTTTTTCAAAATTTAAATTTTTATTCGAGTATGAGTTTGTGATTGACACTGCAAATTTTTTTTTTTTTTTTTTTTTTTGCTAAGCGAATATTCGAATGTGAAACCGAAAATGTCCATACAAAAATTTTAAATTTATTTAATTATTATCAGAAGTAGGTATATTCTAAGAAAAAATTTGCTAAAATTTCATGCACAATTTCAACTTTTGCGATTTTGAGAAGCTAAAATAAATTCTATAACTGGGAATTAAAAAAGTTTTTTTTTTTTTAATTTAATTCAGAAACCCAAAAAAGAAATTCAAAAAGGTGAAATTCCTACATACTTGGCTATTTTAATATAAGCTCTAGCACAAGTTAATAGTTCTTGGTACCCCACACATCGCATTTTGATGTTATTTTCGTGTCAAGGACTTACTTAAAGTCCAATAACATTCGATATGGATGATACGGGCGACAATCTCATAAGCTACTGTAAATCGAAAAGTCGTTGACTGAATTGAGCGGTCAATGAACGGTGTAAAAAGGAGAAAACAACTGGCAAAGTAAATATTTGTGAAAATTCTTTTTTTGGTTAAAAATCTGCATGTGTGTGTTTTTAGACTATGTAGACATTGGCTCTTGTCTCACGTTGAATTAAATTGGCGTCTCATATAAAGGAAAATGTTGAGTATTAAAAATATGATAAAATAGTGGCGAAGCTGGAGCAAATAGGGAAAATTAATGGGTTTAACTTATATGAGAATCATTTTACAGTCATTGATGCCAAGTGGAAAGTCCATGGATTTCCAATAACCATTAAATTGGATATTTTGAGAAGATGGTTAACTTCGTAAAAGCCTCTGGATCATCCCATCATTTCTCTCTGCTGGGTTGTTGTTCTTTTAGCAACAAAATCACTCCCCGAAGGTTTTGGGGAGTGTTGTCGAACCTAACTTAACCTAACCTAACCTAACCTAACCTAACCTAACCTAACCTAACCTAACCTAACCTAACCTAACCTAACCTAACCTTACCTAACCTAACCTAACCTAACCTAACCTAACCTAACCCAACCTAACCTAACTTATTACCTTTTTTAGATTGAAACTTTTTTGTGGTACTTGAAACCTGAACAGCTTTTTCAATCCGCTCTTCCTTTTGCAAAGTCGACATCAACCAGAACCCATCTTAATTCATCCTTCGAACTTCGCGTGGGCGCCATCAAAAAAGTGTTTCCTCATTAGTGGTCTTTTCATGTCCTACATTGGAAACTTAAAGTTCAACTTTGGCTCACTCCCAATGCTTCAATCTTCGTTTCGGCTACATATGTATATACCTCTTTTACTTATTAGTACTTGAGCGTATCTTTTATTAAGTTCGTTACTTCTACTTATTGTGATAACGCCAACGCTCAATTATATCATTACAAAAATAAATAAAGCAAGCAATGTAATTTTGCTTTTATCGCCATCTCCCCTTCACTTGCTTATATTTTTGCAATTGCCCACACATATCCAATTATACTTTATGATTCATATAACAATTCAGGAAAGAATGTCAGCTGTCGTTTGTTGCCAAACTTGATCATATTTCATGCGCTCTCAACTGTTACTACTATTTACTTACCCTTCGGAATGCCATTAAATATATATTGTATGTATGTGTGTTAGTATAAAAACAATACCAAAACCATAAAAGCCACTTGTTATATGCAATTTAGTCAATGTCGAAGCGCTATGATAAGTTGTGGCATGCAATTTGTAAATTGTACTCGTTGTTGGAACTTTATTTTCGCCAATGCACAGCCGACACTGCGTATACGTAACTTTTTGTGGGGCAAAAGCACTCAAGTGACCAGAAACAAAAATAAACATACATAGAATAAAATTTGAAAATAAAACTTTTCTACTGCTGCAGTACTTTTTACTATATTTATTTTGCAATTTTACCACTTTACTACACAAACATACATACATATATAAATATATACATATACATAGATATTGTTGCATAAGTTTGATTTTACTTACACACCGAGCTTAGACTTAGTCCACCCTCACTTGTTTCTTTGCAGCGCAGCCGAGCCAAGAGAAACTGAAGCTACTTGCAGTAGAATCACTTTTAATGTTTTAATAATACTACAACACAGAATGTTATTGGTAGTGCAAATGTGTTCATTGTCAAATGGCAAGTAAGTACAATCATTTGATAAGTGTCAAACATACGCGCATACAAGTAAAGGGTGTTTTGTTTGGAGATGTAAAATTTTGCATTGATGTAAAAGAGAATGTATGAACTCAACCTATTAACAATAATGAAAGTTAGTCACTATGAAACATTTGGCGCTCTAGTTTATTCTGGTGGCGAATATTTGGAGATAATACTTTTATCAGATGGCCTAAAATCATGCTATTCGAGGCATCGAGCAAAAGGCGAACATTCGGTTGGAGTCGAATATCTACCTTAAAGACGAAATACTCCTTTCAACCATTTCAATAGCTTTCTTTAACAAATCATTTCTAAACAATTGTGTTATTATAGTATACTGACTGAAATATGATGCCGCTTGTTAATTGAATGAAATTAAACAAAATGAAATAAAATTCGTAGTGTATTACACCAGGGACATAAGAAAAGACCGTTTGAATGCAACTGCACCATAAACTTTTAAATTGAATTGAAAGTTGTTAAACATCATTGAATTAAGCGTAAGTAAAGAAAGTAAAACCGAGTAAGAAATTTTCAAGATGAATGCGGCAAAACAAAAGCGCCATTCATGCCAGTTTAAGCCAACTGCCAATAACATTTGCGATTGCCATCTTCCTGTCGCTTCCAAGTGGCACAAAACTTTAGCGACGTCTTGTTCTTGGGAAAAAAAAAACGAAATGAATCAGAAATTGAAATTTATTATGGTTGGTTATGCTGTGATTGTAGTTTGATCTACTGACATTGCGGGTGTTATGTGCGAAATGACGGTAAAGCCAACGGTTTTCGAAATGAAATGAACAAAATTAATTAATTTTTTATTTTATTTTATTTTATTTTATTTTATTTTATTTTATTTTATTTTATTATTTTTTTTTTATGTTATTTTATTTTATTTTATTTTATTTTATTTTATTTTATTTTATTTTATTTTATTTTATTTTATTTTATTTTATTTTATTTTATTTTATTTTATTTTATTTTATTTTATTTTATTTTATTTTATTTTATTTTATTTTATTTTATTTTATTTTATTTTATTTTATTTTATTTTATTTTATTTTATTTTATTTTATTTTATTTTATTTTATTTTATTTTATTTTATTTTATTTTATTTTATTTCATTTTATTTTATTTTATTTTATTTTATTTTATTTTATTTTATTTTATTTGACTATTTTAGAGTTCCTTAACAGCCTACAACAACTCTTTTTCTTTACAAGAAACTTTCCCCGCTATTTATTGTTGTCTATTTATGACATACATATATATCCATACATATTTACATGAACATGTGCTTAGGACCATTCATTTCATAGCACCAGTATTGATTGCCATGTGAACTCGCGTGTGTATCCCGCTTACGTCCGAGTAAATAAATTTCAAGCCATACATATATTAATGTGAGTGTGTTAGTTTGTATTTTGGTTGATATTTTTTACGTCATCCTTTGATACGTCATTCAAGCAACAAAAGCCTTTACTTGTTTGCAACATTGTTAGCATTAAGCCCTTTTAGAATGGTCTTTTTGAAATGTATAGTATTCATAACATAGCTTATAACTGTTCGTAGAAATTCTACAAACACGCAAGTATACGTTATATAGTTCAATTGGTTCTTAGAAAATGGTTACACAAACTTCGTTTGTTATATGTTTGTGCCTAAACAATAAAGTTTTGTGGTTTCCTTCCTCTCCTTCTAAGTGACAAGATTTCTTGGCAATTGTTATTTTTTATTTTTATTTTTCTGTTGCCCACAAAGTTCGAAACTTATGTTCCTGCAAGAATATTTGCCCTTTTTTAGGCCAAAAAAATATGGTACCGTTCTTTCCCGTACTAGCATTCTTGGCTGAGCACTAAGCTTCGCGCATTATTGTCGTCCATTAAAAAAGGAACACCCTTTGGTTGAGTAAATTCTATCATCCCTAATCAGTTTTGCTCTGAGTCTTCAAAATCGCTTTAACCTCATTACTAAATTAAATATACTTTCATCTCCCTCATCAACATCACTGTCATGTTTCATCTTCTGCTCCATTTTTTTCTTGTTCTTGACCTAGTTTTTGTTGTTTTTTTATCTCTTTGCTTCCAAATCCCTTGCTCCGCTTCCCTTTCTGAAATATTTTTTTTCCGCTCTACTTCCGCTTTACTTCATCTCTTCTTCTCCCTCACTTCATTCGCTCCTTTTCTATTTATTTTCCCTTCTCCATTCCCTCTCTCTTTCTCTTTCCTTTCCCTTTCCTTTCCTTTTCTGTTTTTTATTCCCTCTACTTTTACCTTTCCTATTCTCTTCCCATTTCACTTTCCTTTCCCCTTTACTTTCCTATTTCCGTTTTCTATGATTTTTCTTTTAATTTTCTTTTCCTTTTAAACTCATTTACCCCAAATTGTTTTCAATTTTTTGATTTCTATTTCCGTTCTCTAATTTCCCTTCCTTACCCCTTTTATTTATTTTTTTCTTCATTTTCTCCCTATCTCCTTCTTGTCCCGCCAGCTCGCTTACCGTTACATTTTATTTTCACATTATTTCCCAGCCTACACAACTACCTCAACTGTCAACTGTCAACTGTCAACGAAATGGAATTCAAAATGTGGGTCAAACATATCGAATAGCGTTAATTTTTCAGCAGCGAAATTTATTACGGCACTTTTGACTTCACTGCTTGCTCTCAATAGAGTTATCAAATAGCTCACGTGCAAACATACAAATAACCGTTACAAAAATATATGTCTATTCCACATGGCAAGAAATGAGCAGTGTATAATTTATTACGAGATCGGAAATGTAACTTTCTAAAGTTGAATACGAGTAGTTTATAGCATTCTTTCATAAGTTTCATGTTATATTTCGCACAAGTTTTTCGACTGAAGTTAATTTTGCTGCGATTAGAACATTAAAAGTTACTGATAAGCCAAGTGAAGTCGTTACACACAGCCAGCTCAGGCTGAATGAGGTCAGTGGAAAAAGTTTTACAAAGTTTAGTGAATACAACAAAAAAATAACTCAAATAGCTTGAGACTGGTTAGAGTGGAAGTTTTCTTGGGTGATGGTTTTTTGTTTTTGTTATTATATCCAAATAGATTTGTGATCAAATAACTTAGTATATATGTACATAGGTATTGTTAAGAATTACTTTTATGAAATGGAGTACTTATTGTTTACGAGAGAAAAGTTAGGCTTTGGGATGTTTGGAACTAAATCAATTATATACATTGACAAAGATAGTTTGTACTCGTATCTTAAATGGTACCCTTGTTCTATGTAAATCAATAATCACAAAAAATTAAAAGCTTTTGTTTTTTGTGTGCCTGTTCTTATATTTGTGTGCAACAATATCAAAAAGTAATGAAATAATCAGAAACGAAATTTTCTTAGATTGGGTTGATTATTGTTGATAATTTTAAAATGCTCTTAATTGTTTTGACTACTTCGATTTTTTTGAGAATGTTTTTTAAAATTATCATTAAAAACCGAAAACCTAAGGTTATCAATCATTATTAGCCTATGCCAAAAAATAGTCAATCAAACCGTTTATAATCGAATATTTTTCCGAGATAACTGGAATTCGTCAATAAATAAATTTTTTAAAGTTAGACATGTGGAACTACTTCAAAACAATGTTGGATCATATCCGGATTTTGATGGTCAAAACCTTTGAGAAGAATGCATTTTAGAAACTATTTCCAAGTTAAGCAGAGATGGTTACGAAACAAGACCAAATTAAGCTTATGACCTTATTATGTAACATGCGATACCGAAATGTTTTCTCTTTTTCAGAAACATTTCGCAGTTATTTTTTTAGCATAATGGGAATATTTTGAAATCAATTTTTGATTACTGTGAAATTGTTTTGGAACCCTTTTTTCACTAACTTTGGGTTTAGTTTGGCACAATTTTTAGTAACCCAATTATGGTGTCTAAAAGATGCCAAAATAAAATGGCAACAATTTAAAGTGTACAAATAAAAATCCAGGGACCCAAACAATTTTAATATATAACTAGATTCTTTACTAGACTAGATACTAAGCAACTTTGCACGTCAAGCTTGAGAAGAAATTAATACATTTCATAGTCGCGGAGGGTTAATCCTACATACATTGTAAGTAGTACCCTTAAGTACGATGATGGTACATTTTATTTTACGATAGCACCGATAGTGGACGTATAAAAATTACAGAAATAAAAACTAACTACGCCTGCCTCCAGTTTCGCCTTTTCATTTGCCGTAAAAACGTGCTCTTGTCCGCAAATTGCAACCAAAATCGTGCGCATAAAAGTAACCAGTCGTCGGTTAATGACAAAAATGTATTCTTTAGTGGCATTTGTCATGTCATCTCAGTCACATAAAATTCGCATAAAATATGAATACAACTATGTGTGTATGCACATGTGTGTGGTTACATAGGTGTGTGCATACGTATGGGTGAACATTAAAGTAAGACAAAGCAAAGTACGTTGGACTAGGTTAGATTGAGAGCGCGTGCCGTTCTTTCACTCATCTAAGTAACATTGTCCAAAATCTTATTTACTTGCTGATGAGAGAGAGTTAGTGCCCTTAACACTTAAGTGATTGTGCCATTTTAGGGTCATTTCCAGTTTTATGTTTTCTTTTGTTGCTGGTTTGCGTGTTATAGCTTGTTTTAGTGCTTTGTTTTGTATACATTTTTATTGTGGCTGTATTGCCGCTTTGTAGCATTAAAACCACGACGACTATGAACTTGCTTTAAGGTTAGGGAATATGTGCGAAAACCAACAATGCCTAAAAGTATGCAGCATTTTCAGACTACACGTGTATGAAGGGAAGCAATTTCAAAAGCAGTTAAAAAGTGTATACTTTGGAAAAATTCTTACAAAATGTAGTCCACTTTATATGGTAGCACACGCACTTCTTTTTTGAAGAATTTTAACTTATTTGGTGTGTCTATGAGAAGGCAACATTTATACTAAGCATTGCATACTTTTAGGCTGACTTTATGGTATTTTACACATTTTTTAAAACGCGCTTTAAAAGAAGCTCAGACAAAATTTATTGGATGTTTTAACTTTTACTCCACCTTCGTAGTTTAAATTTAGAAAACTATGCATTAACAAAAACTAATAAAAAAAACATTTCTTCTTTTTCTATAATACAGCTAATGTGTACCCCACTTTATACGCCTCAACAGTGTGAACTGAACTTCAAATCAAAATCAACTCAAAATTGAAACATAACAAAAACGAAAAAAAAATTTAATAACAAACTTGAAACAAAACTTGCCACAAAAATGACAACTTCAGTACAAAGTTTCAACAAATCCACAACTGTCGCCGATTCTACTGCGGTCATCTCAGCAACAGCAGCAGCCGCCAGCACGGCAATACAACAACTTTCATCCATATCGCTTATGCTCGAATACGACATAGATAATACATTGAATACGATTAAAGAGAATGGTGTACATTTGATGCAACAACAACAACAGCAGCAGCAGCAGCAGCATCAGCTACAACAACAACAAGACCAACAGCTCTATCAACAACAACAACAGCAACTACTACAATACCAACAACAACAAGATAATATTTATCAAGAGTTACGAAATAATCAAACAACATTAACAATGACAGCAGCAGATGAACTTAACAAAATAACAACAACAACAACAGCAACAACACAACACTGCACTAACATCACCGAAGCTTTAAAAGATAATAAACCAACAGTGCTGCCACCGACACCACCCGCAACACCCAATCTAGCGACTACAGCACGTAAACGTTGGAAGATTTTAGCCAAAGTATTACGCAAAGATTCCGAAGAGACGGTGTCCTCATCAGGTGAAGAGTTCAGTGAAGAGCAAACAGCATCTGTGCGTCGTTTCAAATCATTCGATTTATTACGTCAAGATAGCTTTGAGGATCACATGACATTAAATTGTTTAGGTAAACCAGAGAATTGGTATAAATACAGCGTACAACTAGATGGTGAGAGTCAACAAGAGTTCAGCGTTAATATACATCATGTGGAACGTCATCTAACCGCCAACGACCTGATGGGTTTCAATAATACAGGCAACATTTGTGTGTGGCCATCAGAGGAAGCTTTAACCGCTTATGTGCTATCGAATGTCAATGCGTACAATGATAAATGGATTTTAGAATTGGGTGGCGGCTTTACATGTCTGGCTGGGTTAATGCTCTCTAAATATGCACGTCCATATGCGGTACATTTAACCGATGGCAATGAGGTATCTGTAGAGAATGTACGCAAGACGGTATGTTTAAATGAACTTTCATGTTATACAAAATGTTCGGTACTCAAATGGGAGGATGTAAGGGCACGTGCACCAACCGAAGCGGAGAAGTTCGATATCATACTTTCGGCTGATTGTTTGTTCTTCGATGAGGCACGTTCAGCGTTGGTTGAGACAATTTGGTATTATTTAGCGCCTAAAGGTGAAGCGATTATAATGGCACCAAGGCGTGGTAAAACTATGTCGATGTTTGTGTCGGAATGTAACCGACGCGGTTTTGCTGTATATACGACGCAACGTTATAATGAGACAATATGGAAGCGACATGAAGATTTGATGATATCGTCGGGCTTGTATGATGAAGATTTGCATTATCCAGTGTTGTTGCGTTTGCGTAAGCTCATAGAGGGTTATAATTAATTGTAGTAGACTTAAAAGCGTACTAAAGTGGGGATGTGCGTTTAATCAACCAAAACGAGTATGTCAACTAAACTGAAAGTGATTATTTTATTAAACAATGCATAATCAGTATGAATAAAACAAAACGATTAATTACATTTCGGATTAATTGCAATCTCATGAAAACTAAGTAATTCACTAACTGATTAAACAGAACATTGAAATGTTGACCGAAACCAAATCAATTTAATCGACAACTTTGATTAATCTGCAAAATGATTAATTAAAAATTCGTGTAATCGATTAATCGCACATCTCTAATGTATAGCACGAAATTCGAAAAGAAAAAAATATTTTAGTAAAATAATTTTAAATACCGTTTTTGTATTATTCCAACAATTCCAAAACTTTAATTCCGATTAATTATAAAACACAAAAAAAAAACGAAATCGAAAAATACGTAGTTTGTAAATTTTTGTCGTGCCTTAAGGCGCACAAACAAAATGAATGGTAAATGCTTTAAAATAAATAGTAAACAAGTTCAAATAGCTTTCTTCCCCCCTTCACTAAACCATACACAGTTCAACAACATAGTTTCTTGATATAACGTAAGATTTCACAAGTAAATGTAAAGCGATTTTTTTTCGCTAAATACTAAGCGACTAATGAATAAAATAACAAAATAAATTTTTATCATCAAAATTTTAAATTTTCATTGAAAATAAAATGTAAAATTGGCGCTAACAAAATTGTGGGCGCTTTTAATTTTTAATACTTGCTTACGGTTTTGTTGCTTTCGATTCAAAATTTTTTTTAAGCAACCAGAAAAAAATATATCTGGCGTCGATATGGCAAATAAGTAACTAAGGCTATTGCAAACATGGTAATAACGAGAAAGACATTAGTCCTTTTAGGTACTTTCCGGCATCATATATTAACCCTTTATTAGCCAAACTTTTTTTTTCTTAGATACAATTGATTTTCAAGCCATCGGCAAACACTTCGCATGTTCTTCGTTAGGCTGCCAGTATCTGAAAGCTCAAATACCTGGATGGAAACTAAATTAAAGCAAAATCTTAATAAATGACGAGTCAGGCATCAAAGGGTTAAAAAAAAGCAGCACGTCATAAAACGCTAATAAATATATTTGAACCCCAAAAACATCTTTACACTATCGATATTAAAGAATAATGCAGGCAGCTGTTTTCCATTAAAGTTACGAAAGTCAAAAAACTGTTATAAGAATAATGTTTGTTCGCGCATCACTCAAAAACTGCTTTAAAGTATTGAACAAGAACTTCACCGAAATCTTGCTAGATGTCAAACTTAAAGTTATATATATTTTATTACAGAGTCGTGGCATTAAAATTAAGGAGCATAACTAAAACACCGCTTCAAAAAAAAAAAATTATTTTAGCATACTTTTAGGCGCATTAAAAGTTACTTAGCAAATTGTAAAATTATTTTGCTTGGATTTCACTAATTTTATTATTTTAAGTAAAATAATAAAAAATAAGTTAATTGGATTTTATTTAATTACGTGCTTAGTTCATAAATCCGACTGATTAAGATTATTTACATTTGTGCAAATTATAAAAAAAAAATATTTTTGAATTACTTGTACATTTTATAAAATTATTTCATAATTAGTTAAAACTCTTTGCCTATCTCAACAAATAAACTAATACTAAAAGGAGAGTATTATTTTTTTGTTATTTTCTAGTTTTAGTACATATTTGTAGTGTTAAATCATTTTTTATCAAGTTCACTTAAATCACCACTTAAAGCCATATTGGAAAAACAAAACAATTACTTTTAATAGTATACATATAAGTCGTTAGATTATAAATAGCTGTTTAAAATAAAAATAAGTCAATTTAAATAAGCAGCCTCTGATTGTAATTAGCATATGAAGAAAAATTTAAACAAATAATTGTTATAGCAACAGCAAAGAAAAAATCTACTGCTGCTTGGAATATCAACCTATTTCAAAATTATTTTTCAAAAACGCGCTATCACCGAATTTTTTAACAATGTCCTTTATCAGCATAGGATTTAGAAGCGCACTGAAAGTTGTTTAAATTTTTGTTGACATTTGGAATTTTTGGAAAATATTTTGAAATAGTCCATTGTTTAAATAAATTCATGAAATAAGGTGACCTACCACTCATCCATTGAAATGATGTCAACTAAGA
>OX608080.1:11270904-11478404 GCA_951509765.1 Sphenella marginata | reverse complement strand
TAAATAATAATATAAAGAGATGATTTCTCTTTAAATATGAGAGGATTGTAAAGGTGCATTATTTAGCTTAGGTTACGAATATTCAAAGAAATTAAGAACTGGCTTGATTCGCAGACTTTCGCATACATGTATGTGCACAATATAAGCACTTCCGTTTTTGTCGCGTAAGTTATCACCTCATTTTGAACGGATATTTTAGACACCAAAGCTTTCAGGGCGACCATTTTTTTTCCAAACATACTTCTTTTTAATTGCAACGTAACTGTATTTTTATTTTCCCGAAAACTCGTTTTATGTGAGATTTATATTACTCCAAAAGTGTACGAATGTCGCATACGGCTGCATGGAAACACCCATATATTATTTTCATAATTTTACAGGAGGGATTGAGTGGTTAATATATATTTCGAAATTAAATAAAGTCAATTAAACGCGCTAATGCTAAGTCACTCAATATTTTGATAGTTCCAACCTAAAATTTTTCTTGGATCGTAAGTGATATTTTTAAGATCCGTTCGGTATCATCAGATAAGTGTTTCGGGATAATTTTCAAACCTTTTATTTCAATCTTTCTCACAATAATAACGCAATTATTTTCGAGATATTTAACCATTTGATGAGAAGTGGTGTCTTCTGTGAAGAGCTGAGTATCAGACATAAATTTTCATGACGTTAAAGCGGTCACCAATTATTTGAACACCTGCTTCGCTGCTAACAAATAAAAGTCGGTCATGCTTACCCACACCAGATCTGAAAAGGCAACTGTTTGCACAGCTGTTCGTGGTGGATAGTTTTCGATTATGTTTCCTAAATGATGTTGGTAAAAATGATGGGACGAGTGTATAAGTGTATAGAAATTGGGGGTGGCAATGGAAAACGTCGTTTAGTTATATCGAGTAACACAAGATAAGACAAAAAAAAATTTAGATGAGAAAAAAATGTATTCGGGACCATCCCGAAATAGTTCCAAAGTGATCCCGAAAATGCTTCCGAAAAAGTACCGTCAAAGATTCCGAAAGCGTCCTGAAACAGTCCCTAAATGGGTCTGTAAAAATCAAGAAGACAAACCCGAAATAGTTGCGAAAACCAACCCAACAAAGTCCCGAATTGACGCAGAAAACTAACTCGAAATAAAATGAAAAAAATTCTCAATAAATTTGTTCGTATTACAAGTAAAAAAGCAAAATATTCTGAACACCCTCCAATAGACCCTATCATTCCACTTCCAGCTAGTAATTGTTTTTCTATTGTTTTTTAAATTGTATCCGTACTAATAATACCAACCGCTAGTGTACCAAAAACCACCTGCTCTTATGAATGAAAAGCTCATTTTGTTAAATAGCAAAAACAAATTCAAATTATTTGAGCTTTTGGCTGAATTACGACGAGTTGCACCAACATGTCTGTCAAACATGTTCGCTAGCAAACCAAAACTTAACGAAGTGAAAATCGCTTTAACTAAGTGCCGACGCTACTATTTGCCAAAGCGTGATAAATTAGTTAAAGTTAACAAGGATTGGAGTTAAGCAATGGGGGGGGCTCAGCACACACACACACTCACACAAAATGAAAGGAAGAGGTTTGTTAATGAAAACGTGAAAGTAACCAACCCATACTTAGCAACACATGCAAGATGTCAAAAGCAGTTTATTTAATAGAGCGAGCAGAGCTATTCGAGCGTTTATAAAAGAATGCGTAAAATCTGTTTTGAAGTGAAAGTGGGGGTGGTATGGTTTCAATTGTATGGGTTATGAGTGGGTGTAATAAGAAGAAATATTGTGAATATAAATAAAAGAAAAAGAATTTAAATGAAATAAAATATACAAATAGAAGTAATAACAAAATTATATTAAATTTAATGGAATTCTATTAAATCAACATCGGAATATATCGATGACTTAATAATCGACTAATTTTCATGTTTCAGCATCAAATCTTAAGTCCGTAAGAAATTTGGCTGATTTTTGGCATTTTTTTTTCCTCGGGACCTAAGGATTTTCCTCCATATACTACATTTATGAAAGTCATTTTTTTACATGAAAAATGACAATGAAGCTCTTCAAAAAAAAATTGCCAAAAATCAGCCAAATTTTTTACGGACTTCAGACTTACACCTTATAATACTGAAATTGAATGGGATACAAATCTGCCTACTAAAAAAAAAATTTTTAAACTCTGAAAAAAAATTTAGAAATTTTCATGAAAATTCGACGAAATTTTGCAAATTTTTCACATATTTTTAAAATATAATTTAAAGTTTATGTGTTAGATTAGAAACTGCCTTAAAAGAAATTAGTTTAAATAAATTTGTTGAGGTCTAAAATGGTGAGAGCTGCCAAAATGAGGTGTGTACTTATTCATGTGAGTGACTGTATATAAATCAAAAGTACAACAACACTACTTTGACCCATATGTCAATATGTATGCAACCCTTTTATTGTTCACTCGATTTGAGTAACTCGCCTTTTACCGTAGGTAGACACCATCCATTAATCAATTTCATTTAGCTTTTTTCTATAAATATGAAGTATGTATGTATGTATGTATAGTGAGTGGACCACAATAAACTGATGTATAAAAGTAAGGACTCCAAAATAGAAGAAGATAAACCAAAGAAAATAAATATGAATCTCGCGCACTCAAAAAAAGCTATTTTTCCAATAAGTTACGTCTCCTTCGAATGATTTCTGCTAAGGCATGAGGCAAGAATAATACGCTCGTAAGGTTGTCGAGAACTAACGAGGAGCTTTACTTGCGATCTGGAACTCACTTGGATCTTTAAAAATCACCAATAAAAATTGTTAACAGCTTGTTAGTTTTTTACTCCAGGAATTTATCTTTTTTAGTAACAATTTTTATTAGAGCTTTTTATTTTTCTAACAGTTATCCGAGAGCTCTGGCGTATTCAGAGTTTTGATCTGTGGCTTGTATTTCTTTAAAAATATATTCACACACATACATGTGATATATTTGTTGTTGCAAAGTATTTTGTCTGGGTTGGTGACCTGCCAAAAATGTTAGCAACCACGCGATTGTCTGCTGCACAAACTAACGATGCCTAATATACTGATTTATTGGGATTTTCGGGATCTTATTTAACATTTTGCGGATACCACGATTAATTGCTAAATGTTTAAGTTGTTAGTTAAAAAAGCTAAGAAAATATTTGAGAAAATAGTTGTCCTCTTAAGATGTGCATGTATCGGAGCCACGGCAGTTAACGTTGTTAAGTTCACTTTCACTTCAAAATACCCTTTTCATACTTCGGAAATGTTGGAGTTTACTGAAATTATGATTCTGCTAACTCCAATAAAAATTGTTTTTGGGATATTTAAATCATAATAAAACTAAGAAACTTCAAAAATTATTTGTTTTGGAGATATCGACCGATATGTGGACCCATGTGACCCATTTTCATAGTCCATATTTCTGAAAGTTTTAAGGTTAGACCACTGAAATTTGGTAAGGATATACATATGAGAGTAATACCTAATGCCTGCATGAAAACTGGGAATAACGAATTAGGGGGCGTGACACTACCAAAATAACTGAACTTTTTCATAGCCCATATTTCTGGAAGTATTTAGGCAAGACCACTGAAATTCTGTAAGGGGTTATATAAAGTTAAATAAATTTTATTTGTTTCATTTACATTGCATATTTTTTGTAGAAATGTGAGATGAAACCCACTCTTATACCAGACGAAAATAAAAATTCAGTACCAAAACCTAAGTTGCATGAAAAGCTCTCTCAACATAATTGCATTTGTACATTTGCTTGTGCCCCAACTACCAAGAAGTAAATGTAGTAACACTTTTGCTAACGATTGCATCTCTCGTTCAATTTTCCACACCAATGGCGACAGAGTGAAGCAAGAAATTTATATAAATAATTTCGTTGCATAAAAAGTGCTCCCAACGCAGTTGCGATGATAGCCATTCATAATTTCCTTAGGGAAATTAGCATGAATTGGTTGCAATGACATTTTATTTAGTTTTCATTCGAATAATTTCATTTTTTCTAAGACTTCATTTGCAGCAGCATTAAAAATTCAACTGAATTATTTCTCATCACGGTTTGGAAGTTGTTGCTGCTTGGAGTGAAAATGAGATCTCGTAATTTGTGTATGATTTTTCTTTTATCAGGAAAAAAAGTCTTTGAATTGATCGAATGCATTTGCTACTGGACTTCGAACTATCATGGCTTCTCTGGCCCAATGTAGCCGTCCAGCAGCTACAGCTACACTTCATAGCCACAATATTCATTTTCAGGCACTAAAGTTTAGGAGAATTGGCGATCAACAGCATATGCGCCTACTCCCATCCTCGCTCTGCTTTCTCTCATCTCCCAATTCCAGCCAGCCAGGTAAGTTCAGATCCCAGCAGAACATAGAGAGGAAAGCTCGTTGCTTTACTTCCAATTTTGCGCAAAATTAAATTTTTTTCTGCCGTCTCATTACTTTCTGAATTTTTCGATCTGAATTTCACTTTCTTAATGTTTAGATAGGCTACTTTGCCAAAAAACCTTACAAATATTTATAGCAACTCCTATTTAAAGAATTTGATTTGAATTCTTAAGAAAAAAAAATTGGTCACGAAAGGGTTAGTACATAATTACTTGATTTATAACGCTAAACATACCGGCAAAAAAAAATTATTTCGAAATTATAAAAATAAAAATTTAGGTCACCAATGGGTTAAGGCACGGCGTTTAAAGGGTTAGAACGTTAAAAACCAACTACTCAAGCCTATGTAATACTATTTTTATGTGAAAAAAATTGATTTCAGAGTTAAAAGAAAATTGTGGTCGTCAATGGGTTAAATTATGGCCGCTCATGGCTTATAATTTTAAATATTTACCAATTAAGTGACGCAGAACCCATTCAAACCTAACCCAAAAAATCACACATAATATCGTTATAAAAATAAAAATGAAGATAACAAGTGGGTTAATGCATGACCGTAAATGTGTTTCTGAATTTTTGATTCTGAATTTTTGGTTTCTGAAAAATGATTTCTGAATTTTTCCTTCTGACTTTTGGTTTCTGAAAAATGATTTCTGAAAAAAATTTTCTGAATTTTTCCTTTTGACTTTTGGCTACTGAAAAATGATTTCTGAAACAATTTTTCCAAAAAATTGTATTTCTGAATTTTTTCTCTCTGAATTTATGGGGGGCACCAGTTCTGATACTAACACATTTTAGTTGCGAGGGAGCTCATTGCCTTGAGCAGATTTTGAGGCTTCCTGTGCCTAACTTTGTCTTTCCCTTTATATAAATGCAGGCAAGAGTTATAACATGCTAAATGTTGGAAGAAAATTCCCAATCGCTATGCCAACATTCGCAAGTATTTAAGTTGTAATTAATGACCATCACCATTTAACCCCAATTACACCACCCAATAAAAACACATCTCCATCTCGTTCAATAATACCAAAGCGTACACATGTGACATATATGCAGTCGTTTGTGTCCCTACGAAGTGAGTTCAATGCAAATGAAATTTCAAGCTGCAACTTGCTGATAACACTTTAAGCCTCTTGGCGAAAATAGCAATAAAACAGAAATTTATGTTTCCCAATTTGTTTAGCGTAGTGCGCTCGAAGTTTAACTTTGATTTTCTTTCGAATTGATTTAGCAAAAAAAAACACTAAATATGCGGCTTAACCCTGCAGACTTAAGACTTCATCTTCTTACAAGTTCGAATTTTATGAAACCAATCCACAATTTGTACACATTTGAAGGTTATGATTGCACTATCGATGTGTGCGAGGAATGCGCTAAAAAAGCTTTTAGAATTGGTTCATTTATGCAGAATCCCTAAGAAAATATTTTAAAGCTTCCAAGACTTATACTTACATATTTAAACTTTTTATATTGTTTTTGTTGTATTTATATACTAGCTGTGTATTAGTGCTTAGCTTGTTAAAATTTTTTCTATGAAAATCACGCATTGCATTCAGTGCAAATGGTATTTAGATAGTGTTGCAACCTAAAATGTTTTTACAGGGATGCCACCTATATTAATTTTTTAAGCTTAAAATTTTTTCGTGCATTAGAGGACAAAGCAAAAAAAACTCATAAATATATTGTCTCTAATGCTTAAAAATATTTTAAACTTAAAAAAAATTAAATATAATTAAAATTTTTTTAGGTGGCAACACTTATATAATTAATATTAGGAAAACCTATGTAATTAAATTACTAAATATGTACATTGAAAAGACCTAGTGTCTTACAGTACTTTTGTAACAAATAAATAAAAATATAGAATTCTTAGAATGTAGTAGGTACACCATCTAAATACCAAATTTCAAACAATATTAACGCACTGCGTTTTTTTTTTTAACGCACGCAACTGATAAGTGAGTAATCTTTTTGAGTCTTTCATCACATCAGTCGTGTTGTATGATTCCAAGTCACGAACGTAGTCAAAGGCACATCAAAAATTGTATGGAACGTTTAACTCTACAGGGCTTGTTGGAGTCCTACTTTGTGCTCAGTGGCGCTTTGTTTTAGGTAGAGATGCTACTATTTTGGATTTTTAGCAGTTCCTGCAAACGACTTACCCACTCATTAATCATATTGCTCTTTGCTCTAGCTCCACCAAAAAACACAGAAAGGATTGCTCTACGACGCCCCATAAACGCCACTATAACATCTTTTTTATCTCTTCTAATGATTTACATCGTTATTATTGGCACACTTGGCCGAGGTTGAGCACACTTTAATGTGGGGTCAAGAGCTTTTTACTTTCGCCAATATTTTTCGATTTGTATTCGCGAAAATTAATAACAACACTGAGGCAATTGTGATGTTTATATTTATGTATGTATGTAAGTGCTTGTAGTTATTGCTATACGTACCCGTTATGATTACCCAACAAAAAAGTGTGTAAGGGATTATAAGATATGAGATTTAGTGGTAACGTTGTTTGCTGCGATAAAAGGCATAATAAGAAATGTATATTTGTGAAAAAGGTGGTAGTAGTAAAGCAAAGTGTATAAGAGAACGATAAAAACAAGGATAAAGATGTTATTAGATGAGCAAAGAAAAGATAAATGGGAAAGTTTGAGATGTGCCAAACGGGAAAACAATCGGAGAAATTGTAAGGAATAAAGGAAGAGAAGAAGATGTAAAAAAAACTGGAGAGAGATAGAGGTAAAACAATATAAGTATGTGGGAAGAGAGGTGAGGGAAAGCGATAGAGGTTAAAGAGAAAAAAATGGGAGTCGATCGAGGTAATAACAATGAGCAACGAGAGAGTTCATTGGTATACCTAAAACTACTTCATAAGAAGTATTTTTGAACTCCTCAAAATTATTTAATAAAATTTCAAAATTTCAAAATTTCATTGCAAGACATTACAATTTGTACATTAGACTAGGCCAAAAAATATTTTTGTGCTGGTTTTGCTATTGATTTTAATAAAGAATTTATCACAAAGAACAACAACAGTACAGCATACATTAAAATGTAAGCAATATAGCTTGGAACATACACTCCTTGACAGCTCGGTTCGCCTGTTATGAACCTCTGCACGAACATAAATAAGGTGTTCATAGGAGGCTCGCGTTTTCTTGGGCGTAGCAATATTCTATTGTAAGAGTACTTATGTTTGTAAATAATTGTGAAGGAAATGCAAATACAAAACGGGTCAGCGCATTTACAACAACACCGAATTAGTGATTAATGACTGGGCAAGTGTCAAAGTGCTCAACAAGGACCGGATTACTAACACATAAATCTTGTTCATTGGCTAAGTGCTAGGGTGGAGAGGCTAACGATGAGATGAAATATTAAGTTTTTCAATATTCAAAAAATTTTAAAATTAATGAATGCATAACATTTGCAAGTAAGGAAGTCTAGGTTCAGGTCAAGCTCTTGACATTTATATTGCTATCAGTGGCGGGGGCAAGGAGTTTGGGTAGGGGAAGGATGGTCCAATTTTGTTTTATCAAACTTCGAGTACAGTTCCAAAGGAGAGGGACGGCGGGGCTTGACCCAAAAACCACCCCCGGAGATCCGCAATATCTATATTGTTTTAAAAAGTAATCCTTTCGCCCCTTGTCATTAAGTTCTTTCCATATTTTGCTATAAAAGTCCCTCCCCTTCACACAAATATAATGTTGAAAGCATTTTTTCCTCTTCACTCTCTACTTTTGTGCTGCAAAATAAATATAATTAAGTGCACTTAAAAAGCGATTTTACACTAAGTGACAGCAAAGGTCAACCGACAATAGTTAACTGCGATGCAAATAAAACTCGACAGTCAAAAGATAGACGTAAATTATTGTCCTTGAAGGCACATTTTTGTTGGTTTTATTTTTATTTACACGTTAGCACAAAAGCACAATAAAAGTGGCATTCATAAATAGTCGACACCTCACCAGCCTACCCAACAACAACGTCCACTTAGTTGTGGCACTTTTATGACCAAGTTTAAGGCGCAAAATAAGTTTGCTACTTACACAAGCCGAGAGTGTCATTAATTTCAAAAGAGCGGTGATGGTAGTACAGAGTGAGTCAATATATAGTAGCCGGAAAAGAGGTTGCTACTTGGGGAAATTGCTGGTGTCGGTTCTTTGCACGCAGTGTGAGGAAAGATAGCGGATATCAACTAGGAATTTTAGTGGGTTCCTAAGTTAGTTTTACTTTGGCTAGGTCTGAACTAGTTTCATTTGGGATAGTTTGTGGGTAGTTCTTGCTTGTGGATGAGTGATTATCGATATCCGATACTTTATAGTGTCTTTTAACTATCACTTTTGAGGTCACGAAGTCCCTCATTTCAGACACATAAATAAAGACGCCGTTCTGAATAATTTATGACTCCGATGATTTGCTATGTCTTAAAGAGTGATCCTCAGTACCATATGGGATTCTGCTTCCAAGATATCGTCCCAAGTGTGGTGAAGGAAGCAATCAAAGAAGGAAGAGCAAGTTTGAGAACGAGTCAGAGAATGAGAGAATTAAGAAGATAAAAGAGAAAGTGATAGTGTTTTTAAATGAAAAGGCGGCTGAGCTGGAGAAGGAGTAAGTGGGAGGGCTAGAAAACGAAGTAAAAAAAAAACGGTGAGCTGCTGAGATGGAGATTTGTATGGAGTGGCAAAATTAAAGGATGAAAAGCTTCTTTTTAGAGAAGTTGCAATGTGAGCAGCTTTACAGCTTCTTGGAAAGTTCATAAATTGCAGAAAGCAATATAAGCAGGCAGAACAGGGGCTGAAGGGTCTACTAGTAGATTATAAAAGAACGTCAAGAGTGGAAAGGGATGGGAAGTACCGCGAGAAAAGAACGATTTCGAACTAGATCTGGTACGAATGGGCGGTATTCTAACAGGCGATCTAATTTCTGTTGAGCCTGAATCGATAACCTTAAGAAATTCTCGTTCCCCTTGCAACGTAACTGACCAAGTTATAGTGAAAGAAAATGGATTTTTTTTGTCAGCGTTTACAAATGCTTAGGCCTGCTTCTCACTTTCTCCGTTCATCTTGGTCGACCAAAAGTTTGATTTTCCTGGGAAAGGCCATATTTGTGCTTTTCTTGGGTGGAAATATGGCATAGGACTATATTTTTTTGTTTCGGAGATATCTTGACTGCAATTTTCAAATATTTACCATTGCCTCTTGAGTATGAAAAGCGCCCAAATTGCATAAGACTTATGGCCTCCACTTAAATGCATCGTTTTACACAACCTATTCAAAATGTTTCCTAGCCTTCAGCTGCTGCTATACCAAACAGCTTAAACACCTACTGCCCATTTACTCTTCACACTCTGCTGTCATCCATTGTGATTGGCTTATAATTATGTTGTTATTGCCAAATGAACGCTTTGAGTCGCTGCCACGCTTACACTCAAATTCAACGCAATTATGGGTGATCAAGCACTTCAGTAAAAACTGGCCCTTTAGCATTTTGCTGCTTAATTTTGGTATTTGCTTGGCAGCATTTTGATGGTTTCGTTTTTTTTCAACTAACTTTTATGCGCAATTATTTTGGCCATCATTGTTTCAGTTTTTTATTTTTGGTGCTTTTCAGCTGCCTGAGGCACTCACATGAGAGTGCTAATTTAATGCTACTTGCTTTTTACTTTCCAATTCGTTTTTGTTCATTTTTTTGTGCAATTTAGTGCTTATATTTAATTTTGTATGAGAACTTTTTGCAAATGAACGATTCTTTTGTGTAGGGCAAGAAAATTTTCAATTTGCATATCTCCCACTGAAGACGTATGCACATTTATTGTGGTTTCATATCTTCTCAGTTCTTACTTCTCATAGCCATGCCTAATTGACATTTAATTAATAAGTCTGTGGCCCAAAAGCAATGAATTATGCACTACGCTTGAGCAAATTTAACGGCCAGCTGTGGAAGTGAGTAATAAATTTGGAGAAACGAGGGCGAAAATTCACACTGTTGAGTGGATTTTTAATTCCTTTTTCTTATTTTAATATTTCCCTTGACGATATCTTTAACAAATTAATCAAACATGCCCACTATCACTATTACTATCACTATCACTATCACTATCACTATCACTATCACTATCACTATCACTATCACTATCACTATCACTATCACTATCACTATCACTATCACTATCACTATGATTATCACTATCACTATTACTATCACTATCACTATCACTATCACTATCACTATCACTATCACTATCACTATCACTATCACTATCACTATCACTATTACTATTACTGTCACTATCATTATCACTATCACTATCACTATCACTATCACTATCACTATCACTCTCACTATCACTATCACTATCATTACCACTATCACTATCACTATCACAATGGAATTGTTTCGTAGTGTTTTCGAAAAGAGGCGTCGAGGCGTCTTTTGTGCCAGAAATATATGGAGGATGAATTTAATGTGAATTTTAGCAAATTAGATCAGCTGGCCCCCATGTTCTCCTGCATGGCAGCTGACAGCATTTGCTGGCTCTAACCTAAAAAGAATAAGTAAAGTACGATCAACGTTTGAACGAATTACAGCAAAATCCAATTGATCACAAAAGCTTGAGCTATTTTCAAACTTGAGTTAAAGTCCTCAATAAAGCTTTTTTTACCTTTCCGTTTGAGTTCGCTGCGCTTGAGTGAAAGCTTGCATGCGCTCAACTTCAATTCAAGTGGCTCTCTGTTTATGTTGAAAAAGTACACTCAACCCGAGCACTCGCATATAGCCTTGGCATTGATGCACGAAAAGCCGCATATCATACTCAGCAACAACAATCACCATGTTTGCTCAGCTTATCAAGTATTGCTGCCGGCATTGACATTGGCTTTTTAGTTGTTTCATCGGACTGGTTGTGCATGCAACTGGCTTAGCTGGCCAAAATCAGTTGTTTACGGCATTGGTTGAAGAACGGACGCGTTTACGGTTGCGCAGAAAGTGTTGAATGGTGAAGAACAAAAATAAAGTGATTAAAAGAAAGAATAAGCAGAAAGTGTTAAGCAGGAATTCTATAAAGAATATTGGTAGTGCGTGTCGGTAACGGAAAATTTGAAATATAACCGAGTTCGTTGTTTAACTCTTTTGTTGTAAAAATATCTTAGACTGATGTATGGCTTATAGCGTGAATGTGTTTTGTATTTAAGTGTCTTCTTCTTCATCTTAAAAGAAAGGAAGTGTGGGAGAATAAAAAAATAAAAAAAACCAATAATAATAAAAAAAAAAATTCCAACTTAAAACGAAAAGTGATTTTCCAATAAATTTTCAAGCAAATCCAACTAAAATCTTTTAAAGCTACTTGGAAAAAAATATTGCTGCATAGCCATGAAGCGTTTTCGTTCCAGAACCCTTTTACCACGCCACAGCTGTCTCAACGTCATTAAATGGCTTGCACGCCAGCCTGCTGCTGCTTCTTATGGTTACAAAATTCTATTTGCAACGCTTTTGTTGCAGTTGTTGTTGAGTGTTGTAGCAGCCGGCACTGTCACAGCTGCCATCGGTGGAACGAAAGGATTACCACGCATGCGCGCAGCAAAAATAGCGCGCGTTCATGGCTTGCAAGTTGCGGCGGAAAGTTTGAGTGACAGTGATGGAAAGACAAGCGCAGACATTGCTGACTCAGCGACAAAGGACAAACAAAGCAGACAAAGTGGCATTGCGGCTAAGAGTAATCAAATAGCTGGGAAATATGGTAAGTTATGTAGAATGATTACGGTGACCATATATTTGCAAAATATTTTTCAAAAACATATTAAAATAACGCTATATACCATTTTGGGGGGTCGGAATAAAGCCGGGTTGCTCACATGACCATTTGAGACAACCTTGCCTCAATCTCCTACACTTCTCCAGCATCGGCTAATCGTTGGTTACTACGAAATTCTTCCACCAATGATTTTGATCTTACCAGCAATGCGGCTGATGAAGAGGCACTCACGCCAATAATTTCACTCCTTTTAGAGCTGCTAGGTTCATCTTCCAGAGGGGCATCTTAGAAGCGGAGACTGCTCTTCCGTCAGCTCCGTTTGCCCTCTAGCCTATTTTGGAATGCACTAGGGTGTTTTTTCATTATTTTAATTTGAAAACTAATTAGTCAGCAATCAAATGGGCATCTCAGTCAATAAAAACACAAAAAATAAAAATACTATAAAAAACCATTTCAAAATTTCTTTTTCGTATAAAAAGCCAAATCTGTGGTAGAAAGCTTGATATGCTTGCCAAAGGTGCAGAGTAATAACAACAACTAATGAAAAACGCCACACAAAAACAAAAGACTCAAGAAAGAAACCAGCATCACGACTTAAAAACCAAAAAAAAAATAAAACAAAAAAACAACTAAAACTAAAAAAAAAATACCAATAAATATAACAAAAGAAAGTGTATAAATAAAACTATTTTCTCTAACTATTGTCTTTAACGGGAAATCAAAAAACCAAAATCCATACCCTTTAACAATAGCAAATAAAAAAACACACTGTGAATAGCAAGAAATCGACATTTATTTATTTGAAAATTTGATGAAATTAAGGAAAATCAAATAAAAAGAAAACTCCATTCTAAATTAAATGAAAAGGGGAAAAAAATTTCAAGCAGAAAAAAATTTTGTTTTTAAAATAACAAAACTCTTTACATGTCATTTAAACCAATTGTACCATTAACCACAGTCCGTTTGTCAAGCGTCACAAATAGCCGAGGTAATTAATGGTGCAACATGCTTGCCTGACATTTCAACACACAGTAGGTACAGCTGCGGCTAAAATGTTAGCGGTGGGCTTATGTAAATTACGAACTACTATAAAAGTTATTTTGAAGAACTGAAAGAAAAAGGGCTGAGGACTCAAAATTATTTAAAATAAAATCAAATTAAATTAAGTTAAATAAAATAAAATAAAATAAAATAAAATGGAATAAAATAAGTATCCTGGTTCGAAACGAGCTATAGACCTATTAATAATTTTTTTCTGCAGCGAAAAATTATTGTTGTTTTTGGGTTTCTTAATAATTTTTTTTATTAATTATTAAAAGTTTTTGTTGAGTTGAACAGGAAATTGATTGAACAGGGCGTTTAGAAGGCAAAAAACCCAGCGTATTGTTAGCTTAATAGTTAGCAATGCGTGCCAAAATTTCTCTGATGAGTGAAGTTAGCAACTTCCGAAATGGATCTATAAGAAAAGCTATGGCGGTTGTCTCTAAATTTTTCCTGTTCAACTCAACAAAAACTTTTAATAATTAATAAAAAAAATTATTAAGAAACCCAAAAACAACAATAATTTTTCGCTGCAGAAAAAAATTATTAATAGGTCTATAGCTCGTTTCGAACCAGGATACTTCAAATATAAAGACCAAAAACACAAGCTTGTTGTTTGTGTAAAAATCTCAGGAATAAAATAAAATAAAATAAAATAAAATAAAATAAAATAAAATAAAATAAAATAAAATAAAATAAAATAAAATAAAATAAAATAAAATAAAATAAAATAAAATAAAATAAAATAAAATAAAATAAAATAAAATAAAATAAAATAAAATAAAATGAAATAAAATAAAATAAAATAAAATAAAATAAAATAAAACGAAATAAAATAAAATAAAATAAAATAAAATAAAATAAAATAAAATAAAATAAAGTAAAATAAAATAAAATAAAGTAAAATAAAATAAAATAAAATAAAATAAAATAAAATAAAATAAAATAAAATAAAATAAAATCAAATAAAATAAAATAAAATAAAATAAAATAAAATCAAATAAAATAAAATAAAATCAAATAAAATAAAACGAAACAAAATAAAATAAAATAAAATCAAATAAAATAAAATAAAATAAAATAAAATAAAATAAAATAAAATAAAATAAAATAAAATAAAATAAAGTAAAATAAAATAAAGTAAAATAAAATAAAATAAAATAAGATTAAATAAAATAAAATAAAATAAAATAAGATAAAATAAAATAAGATAAGATAATATAAGATAAAATAAAGTAAAATAAAATAAAATAAAATAAAATAAAATTAAGTTAAATAAAATAAAATAAAATAAAATAAAATAAAATAAAATAAAATAAAATAAAACCCTCTTCGAACGTTTTACTCGCTACTGTATGTATGCATGTAACAAGTATGTTGCCTTCTTTTGCGTAGCCCTTTTACCAACACACTTCTTTCGCCGCTTTGCTTTTGTACTTTTCTGCCTTTTGCAGCATTTTTCTTTTGTATTTTTTTATTTCATTTTTCTAGTTACAATATGTAAATGTGTTGACCATTGTTGAAAGGTTTTGTATATGCTTTTTTGTGTAACTTTTTCAATGCGAAGTTATATCTAAATACTTAAAAGCACATAAGCATACACGAAAGCACAAAAAGGGAACAAACGGAAGCATTATTTAGTTCAAGCAGACAGCTATCATTATTACCATTGACTCACTTTGTGTAGATACGAAATGTAAGTACTTAAGTAGGAACATGGGAATGCATATAGTTTTTGCGGTTTACCACTCATTCGTGCTATTTAAATGTATACGTATGACTTTAAGGCTGACCTAAAAGTTCTATCACAGATAATGCATGAGCGGGGTTGGACTGAAAAAATCAGCGCTAATGAAGAAGAAGATAATTTGTTGTTCTGAAAAACAAATTTTAATTAATTTCAGGAGATTTTATTACATTTTCTACCATTACAGCGAGAGGACCAAGCGAAAGCTCTTCTATGGTATACTTCAATTAAAAATCATTTATAGAGGCGATCATATATAGCTAGTTGAGGGAATACAACAAAACAATTATTCCAAATATAAGCTCTTATTTCTGAAATAAATTCTTTTGCTTCTACTGGTCATTTTACAACTGGTTTCAAACTAGTTAGTTAATGAACTTGAATATTTTGCTGAGTATTTTGGTTTTTGATTACAATATCAATGTCTCTACCACACTTTCCCCGTCGGCTGTGGAAAATGTTGAAGCAAAAAGCTTCCAAACTAAAAATCAAAAATAAGATATCAAATTCAATATTAATACAATGAGTTTCATTATAGTTGTTGAACATTTTTTTACTTTGTAATGGACTTATCAAATCATTGGTTTACAAAAGACAAATCAACAAAGATTACAATAACAATGTGTAATCAAAAGTGCAGCACAGTCGCGGCTAGCTTGCTTGCTTTGTGCCTTAATAAACAACAATAAAACGGCATTGTCGAACCTAAATGCAACAACTTGTGCTGCTTGTGTATTAGACAATCAGGCTCATCATCAAAATCTTTACTTTGAACATTTTTTATTTCACTTTAATTAACATATTCAGTATTGTTTGATAGACTGTTAATTTGTTAAAACTTTGGTTGTTTGATAAATTAATTTTGGTTTGAACGGAGAGCAATCGAAATTGAAAGTTGAATATTACAAATTGTTTTTTTTTTTTTGTTTTTGTGTTATTTAAAGTGTAACGCACTGATTAACAGCAGGCAACTTTGTAGTGTATGTGAGCTGATTTGCATTTGCAGCGGCTTAAACGAGATTAGCTGGAAATTTATAAGTTGCATGAAGCAGCATCGAAAGCGCGAAAATGTGAGTTGAGCGCTTTTTCCTACAAAATCTTGATTATGAATTTAAATAAAAGTGAAATTGTGAAAAATAGGGCACAAATTACAATTTTAGTTAAAATAAAGAAAAATATTAACTTCATTGTTAAATAACCAAAAACAACCAAAACGTAGCTGCAAACAATAGATTTTATGCTTTCCGGTTCGTTGCTTAAGTCTTTTGTATTTTTTTCTTTTTAGTTTTGCATGCTAGCTGGCTGTGGCTTTAGAAGATCGCTTTTTGTGGATAAGAAAACTGTAGACCTTAGATTTATAGAAAAAAAAGCAGCTGTGGTTTTTTGGTCACCGCCAAGTATGAAAGTCTTTAAAAGTTATTGAAGCGTTGCTGCATGAAATTATTGTTGATGAGCATTGGTTAAGCGTTGGCGTTTGATTGTTTACAAACTGATTGTTTGGCAACTTTTTTAATTTTTTTTCAACTTATTAGTTATTTCTCCAACATTTAACCCTGAGTAAACTATTTGAAAGTCGCCAGTTGACCTAACCCAGACCCGATCAGCGTGAGATCTGCACTGAAACCCCAAAACCGAGCGAATAAAAATGAGTCATGTAGCTCCAAGCGATACTGTTCTATCCTTCCTATTGCTAGGTTCCTAAATTCGTAACTCAGTTTTCCACTAAAAGAAGCCTCAAGAGTTCCGAAAGCCAAAGGAATACAGATCCATAAATCAATTCGATTAAAAAAGTATTTCCCAACTTTTAGCGCGTTGGTAAGGCTTTTCATTTTATACCAAAACTTCGCCCAGTTAATTGCAAGTTTTAGTTCTTTATGTAGAATTATTATTTGTAAACGCGTGCGTGTGCCTGTTTATGTGCGCCACGCTTTCGCTTTCCCAAAGTTAGACGTAAGCGCCGCGTAACAACGCCTCTAATGAGACGCTTCCACCAGAAGACAACTTGTTCTTGTTGAACAGCAAAAATTCCGGTCACGTTTTATCAATGCAATGTCTAAGAGTTGGCGGTGACTTTCTTTTTTATTTAATTTTTTTTTCTTGTAAGAAAATTTTATTTGTTGTTGTTTTTATTGAGTTTTCCTGCTTGGATTGTTGTTTGAATTTTTTTGTGATTTTATTCCTAATTTGTACAGTGTCTTTATTTGTTTTAAATTTTCATATCTTCCATACGTTTTCAGAAAAGAAATTAGAGCGTGCAGAAGGTCTAAGATTTGAGGTACATCGTTCTTTGGGAAGTTCTAGTGGGCTCGACCTGTCAGCTAAGTACTGAATTTTGAAGCTTTTGTATACTTTTTTAATTACTTCCCCAAGGTTTCTACCCCACTGTGCACACTGTTTACAACAGCTGCATCTACATAGCCAGTCACCTCATGCAATAGCAAGCTCTAAGAATTAAAAGACAAAAATAGGAAAAAAAATTAAATAAAAACTTACAACAAATCGCTGCGCATAGTACAAATACTTGTTGTCACATAAATTGTCAACTTAACTGTTTACGGTTCAACGGCTGATTTCTCACTGGCCGTAACGTTTGCAAGTCGCTTCTTCAAACGAATATAAGTAAAAAGTAAATAAAAAAAAATTCAAGTCCCTGTTGTCTGATTTTTTAAACGGACAACTTCATACATCGTAAATATGTATGCATGTATGTTAGTAAAAAGAAGTTGCAAGTGTTTCTGTCAAGTACTTGCCGGCAAACAACTAAATGCACTCACACACACACAGACACGCTGATGTTGCCACTGACCGTTTTGCACACGCCGGATGGCCGCTTACTCTTCGTGCTATTTTCGTTGTTTTTTTTTTTTTTTTGCTTCTTTCGCATTTTATATTGACATTTATGCCCCTATTTAGTAGTTAACGCGCACATAAATATTTTTTATAACTGAAGTTCGGGTAGAACCTACTAAATAAACTCTTCATTCAGGTTAGGCCCAAGTTCACTTAATGCGTTCTTAAAATAGATACTTACTGTTAGTTGTGAAGCTCGATGGGCCTGAGACTTGAGAAAGCTGTGCTGAAATTTTAAAATCTGTAGACAATTCACCAGCGACTCATAGTGGAATTTCATTTCCACTGCCACAAATATTTAATTTGAGATTTGAGTCGGGGTTCATTTGTATTATTACAAATTTTTTATTTTTTTGAGGGACAAGTTTTTTTTGAGGGACAATTTAATGCCACTTACATTTCATTTTTGAGTGGAGATTCACTTGAATCACCATTTATTTTTGATTTTTTGAGTGAGAATTCATTACCACTAACATTTCATTTTTGAGTGGAGATTCACTTAAATTACCATCAATTTTTGTTTTTTTGAGTGAGAATTCACTACCACTAACATTTCATTTTTGAGTGCAGATTCATTTAAATTACCATTAATTTTTGATTTTTTGAGTGAGAATTCCCTACCATTAATATTTAATTATTGAGTGGAGATTCCCTTTCTATACCATTCATTTTTGAGTTTTTGAGTGGAAGTTTACTTTCGTTACCATCAGTTTTTAAATTTTTGAGTGGCAATTCATTACCATTAATATTCAACTTTTGAGTGGAGACTCCCTTTCGTTACCACTAATTTTTGATTTTTTGAGTGTCAATTTATTATGAGTTGAGATTGACTTTAGCATTCAGTTATATTTCCCGTGTGGTGTAAGTATAGCTAGAAAGTCACCCACATTTCCATTCAAAAATTTTTTATGGATATCAGATTTTTAAGGATAAACTCCACTTAAAGTCAACTTTGAAAATCACTAAAAAAAATTATGAGTAATAAAAAAAAAACAACATCACTCAACGTATATTCTTTATTTCATTCAGAACCAATGTTATACACATTTGCATATCTCTTAGTGCCGTTTGAAGGTTGCCACCTATTTTAAATTTTAAAGAAAATCAATGTCAATATGAATATAATATAAAATGTATATTTTGTCGTATTGAGGCAAAAAATATGTTCGAGTTTTGTTAAACCCTAGAGTTGCCACCTAGTCATATTATAGTTATTAGTTTGTATATACGCTATTACCTCGAAATATGCCCAATTAATATTTATAATATTTTTTATATTTCATTTCTGCAACACCTTTAGCGCCCAAGTTTAAAAATATTTTATTCGTAGTACCCACACACATAAGTTTTTACGAAGGCATCTTTCTCACTCCATTGGGATATGTTTGAAACAATTTGCGTTCCCACCATGTTTAATATCCGTTCACAGGCGCTTTATTTCAATTAAAAACAGTTAGGATACCTAATGCATGCTTTACAAACACGTACAATAATAATGCAACCAAATGCGGAATGTGTAACAAAAGACTTAAGCGACGAACTTGCTTGAGTAAAACTACTAGGCTGGCACAAAAAAAAATTTTAATTTTTTTTTAAAGTTATATTAGATTATTTTTCAGGCTAATAACATAAAATAGCTTAAGATTTTTTGTCTTGCTTTAAAACTACCAAAAAATTGCTTTGCCTTTGATTTAAAAGCTTTTAATGGTATCAAAAACGATACCAGAATAAGAAAAATTTGAAATTTCAACAACAATTGTCTCGCATTCTCTAAATTTATAAAAAAATAAGTTTTTTTTTTGCACCAGTCTAATATCGATAGGTAGTATTTCCTGTAATCAATAACGCCCAAGTCAACATATATTTTCTACTTTTACTTGTACCGATCCATCATCTAGTATGCATTAATTTTATGGACATATGTACATACATATAACTGCAATAGCTTGAAAGCATACAAACAACAAACAGACGGACTCACTAATGACAATAGCCGGCGACGACGAAGAAAATTATGGAGAAAAGTCGTAAAGCAGCTTTTATGCTAATTTCCGCAGTTAATATGGCACCGGCACTATGCTAGAGCTAAAATTCAAATTATATATGAGTTATTAAACATTAGCCATAAGAAGGTTTGCATTTATACGCTAAACTATGTTATAAAGAATTTTTTTTTTCCTGCTAAGGGTGCACTTAAGAAAGCAATTTAGTGAATGTGTTTGTGGGTTTTTCTAAAATTGCGGTATTGAGTTATCATTTGGCTGTGGCAGGAAATGGTCTACAATTACCCGCTGCTGGGAGCAACAACAAAAACGTAGCAAAGAAATTTTGCAAAACAAAAGCAACAACAACAGCTTGCGGATCGTTGAGCATAAAGTTACACACACAAAGATGTTTTGTAGAAAAAAAACGTTGGTCATATACACATGTATGTGTGCAAAAACATTTGTAGTTTTTGTTGTTGTGCAAATTTGATTTTAATTAAATACGTTTTGCGTTACTTTGTTGCATGGCAAGTGCAATTTAATGCAAATTGTTGAAGCATTTTACTGAGGATGTGCCTAGTCGAAATCGAAATGGACTTCACTTTCGTTACAGACAAAAAATCGAAGACTCGCAAACAAATGTCTACGGATTATGCAATAAATTAATCGGTGACGTCACACAATTCATTATACATAAGTTATGTATACATATGTGACAATTAAGTGGTATTCCCTATTAGTAAACAGCTCCTAAATTTCTAAGAATATAAAATACGTTCTGACTGCGCCGAATAAGTCAAAAATCTTAAAAAAAAACTTTGAATAGTTTTTTCAAATAAAAAATATATAGAAAATACCATCTTGTGTATATGTATATGTATACATATGTACTGGTAAATTGCTAAAAATTAGTTAAAAATTTTGGGACTTCAAAAATATTTTGATACACTCGTATTCACAATAATGGTAGAGAAATTAAATGAAATGTCGCTTGACAAAATAATAAAAAATTAAATTTTTAATCATTTTCGTTGAAAACATAATAAATTTTGTAACCGAAACCATATAAAAAGAAAATTTAGAGCTCATACAAATTACAGGAAAATTAATCAAAGTTTAAAAAATCAACGTAAAAATTTCCTTAATTTCAAACAAATTTTTTAAGACAATTTTTGAGTAAGCAATTTAATAAATATTTAAATTTTTGGCTTCATGATCTGTAACTTAAAAGCATGGATACATTTTCCTTGAATTTCATGAATATTTTTTGTTGGGATTTTAAGAATTTTCTTCATGAACGAAATTCAAATTTTCTAAAGATAAAACATTCTCGACCAAAAAAATTTTTAAAAATATTGATATATGTACATAGGTATGTACATATGTATATACCTCGCACCCACATTGAATGAGATGACTTACTTCACATAATATAACCCATCAAAAGACAGTCAATAATTCGTCACAATATCGATCTGATAGCAGCTAACAACCACTCAAGTACATATGTACTCAGTTACTTTTATTAAGAAAAGTAAAAAGTAATCTGCAATGAACGTGTTATTGCATTATCGCCACAACGATATACGGAAGCGTCATCTCCATAGTACGTGCGCATAATTGTTCAACGGAAAATAACGTTAGAGCTACCACAATGTATACCCTGTTAAAGCTACTGTTGAAGGCCTTTGAAGTGCTGAGATACATACATACGTACTTAGTCATACATGTTCGTACAAAAAAAAATTACTGAATAACTGCTGAGTGGAAGAATGCTCCATTTCAAAATATTAAAAAAAAAAAACCGTTCTGTCTCACAATTTGTTTCAAATAAGCTAAGCTTCAGAACTATCACTATCACTATCACTATCACTATCACTATCACTATCACTATCACTATCACTATCACTATCACTATCACTATCACTATCACTATCACTATCACTATCACTATCACTATCACTATCACTATCACTATCACTATCACTATCACTATCACTATCACTATCACTATCACTATCACTATCACTATCACTATCACTATCACTATCACTATCACTATCACTATCACTATCACTATTACTATCACTATCACTATCACTGTCGCTATCACTATCACTATCACTATCACTATCACTATCACTATCACTATCACTATCACCATCAATATCACTCTCACTATCCCTATCACAATTTCTATCACTATCACTATCACTATCACTATCACTATCACTATCACTATCACTATCACTATCACTATCACTATCACTATCACTATCACTATCACTATCACTATCACTATCACTATCACTATCACTATCACTATCACTATCACTATCACTATCACTATCACTATCACTATCACTATCACTATCACTATCGCTATCACTATAACTATCCCAACTTTTATTCTTCTCTTTTTTTGGGGGAGGCAAAGTTAGCACCTTTCGCCGCGCTGAAGACTTTAAGCAAAGATTTTATAGACTTTTTGCTTTCTTCCTGAAATGCTTTAGTTTATCATAAATTCAAATAATTTCATGTCGACCGTTAAACATGGAGCATAATCATGTTGTACTAGCACCAAGTCAACCTTGAAATTGGTCAGTTTCTTTAATATGTATAGTTAAGTTTTATAGTTTACTGCCCATTAATTCTATTTAGTGCATCAGCGAGTTCGTTTAATATTTTCCTATATAACTAAACATATACTTATATGTATGTATACATATGTACTTATGTATGTAAGATTTCAAATTTATGCATTAAAATATAATTTAGCATTCAAGAATCATTTTGCAAATGTAAAATCAACAAACCGATTCAGTCATTCATTCAACAAGGAACGCCCTTTTACGCAGTCGCGCATGCGCTAATGGCACAGTTAACTATTTTACTCTAACAATTTTAACTTAAAGTGAGCGCAACACTCGTTTAAGTAGTTCGTTTTCTTTGCTTTTTTTATGTTATTTAATTTCTTTTTCTTTTACCGGTGAGGTGATTAAACTTTTAGTGCGCTTTTGAATTGAAGGTTTATTGATAGATTTTATGACGCTGCAGTTATAATAAAAATTTATTGGGTTCTTTTAAAAAGTACGTTTAAACTGACATTTACGGCCACATTAAGAGATTGCCTTATAGCATTTTCAAATTGCTGCAATAAATATTTTGTAGAGACTGTTATAAGAAAGAAACTTTAATACCTACTTAATTAAGGTTGAATAGAACCAATGGCTCTTTGGATTTGGAAGAGCCCTTCAGCGCAGGTGGAGACCACAAGAAATTTCATGCAACAAGAACTATAATTTGAACTACAGAACTATCAGGTAGAATATTTAGTGATCCATTTTTAAAGCGTTGCCGATAATAATACGGCCTAGGCCGGAGCACCACCCCTTTTCCAAGGCCATAATAATACAGTTGTCAAACATAGAGAATATAGAGAGATAGAACAAAGCCTCGATACATAGGAATAAAACAAAATGGGGAAGAGGGCCCCACCCTGTGGCACTACTTTTTTATTCCTTCCTTCCGTTAAGGAAGTTAGCGGTCCACCTTCTTTGGCCGGCAGGGAACAGTTACCCTTTCAGGTCTTAGCAGGAGAGTGGTTGGTTTTAGTTCTTCATCGTAATTCATCTCTCGATCTCTTCTCTGATGTCTAGCTATTTTTTATCAGAGTTGCCTCATGTAAACGATAATCAAGTTTGTTGTTCAAAATCAAAGCCAAGCAACATTGTCTCTTTTATTACAACAAAAAATCAAACTTCACTTTCTCTTGACTCATCACTTGGCCCACATGCCATTTACGCCAAAAATTCACACAAGCATCATAAAATTATATTGATAAGCAAAGAATTTCACTTTGCCGCTAAACAAATTGTCTGTCGCATATAAATTTGATAAAAATGTTTGCATGGCAAAAGCTTTGATCTCGTCGCTGGCTGCGTTCAAACTGCAATCTAGCCGAACATTCTTTCAATTTCATTGGCACGCACATTTGGCAAATTTGTTATGTCCACATCAAGCATAAAACCAACAAAGTGGCAACAAAGTACGACGTCATGGATTTCTCCTTCATTTCGTACAAAAAACAAAAACAATTTATTTCTTTATTAAACCAAAAAAGCAAATATTGAAATGTGGCAAAACATGATCGGCGAGTAAGGCGGTAGCTAGCCGTTGATGTGAGGCTGTTAATGGGTCAAACTAAATTTTCACATTTCGGCAATAAAGCAGAAAGAAAGTTCTCATATACCTCAGCTCAAGGTAGTCGGACAAAACTCCGAACTAATATAGAATATCATACTTGTCCTCTGCATCAAATCCGAACAAAACTGCTTGACTCAGAAGAACTTAGTAGAAAATAAGACAAAACTATGTCTGGTAATTCGGAGACTCCACTCGATAGGCCTTGCTATGTCACCCATTCTTGCTGAAACCAATTGGAGGAAGCTGAAAGTCCGCCAAAACCCTGTTGTGGGAACTGCTGCGTTCTTATGTCATCTAAGTCTCAACTGTAAGCAGAACTTTTAAGTTTTTACTGAACTTGGTTGAAGATGCGTCACCAGCAAACATAAGAAAAGTATAACCAGATCCGCTACCAGATTACCCAGATGTTTGGTCTGCTTAACCTCAAGTTGGCTCTATATGAACTCCACTCCGAGTTGGTAAATATTACCCTCACATCTCGATTTTTACCTCTAAAAATCTTCAATAGGCGTTAGGAGCCCATACAACTCAAATTAATATCCAAACAAGGACTATTGTTCCCAGCAAGAGTTCTTTGGCAACAGACAATGACAGCCCAAGTCGAGCTAAGATGAAATGTAGCTTTTTGTTTCATAAAAGTTCTTAAAATCCGACTTTGGCTATTACTGCCTTATGCTACAAAATTATCAACCATCAAACATCAACACCTAAGTATCTCATAAAGAAAACTACATCGTTAATTTAAAAACGATAAAAATTCCAACAAAACATTTCACTGCTTACAAAACACGTTCGGTGATAAATAGAACTGCCACTTTTTACCGTTAAACGCTGTTAGCAGCTCTTTAAAATCTCTTCAATTTAGCTATAAATTATTTGGAAAAAATTCCAATCTCCAACGAAAACATAATTAATTTTCCATTTCTATTGATTCTCCCATTTCCCACTCTAAGCGGCTTTCGCTTTAGCTACGAAGAAGTAAAAGAATTAATTAATGGGTTTCCGAATTTGGGTTACGAAATCTAAAATGAGAAAAGTAGCAGACATGGCTTGGTTAGTAAGAAAGTTTAAAAAAAAAAATTATTTATTTTGAAGACCACTTAACAGCTGGCTCTAAGTTCTAAATAGAGAAATAACTTTACAGCTGCAGCACTACTTTTAAAGATCTTAATTAAGTTGCGCGCACAGAGGGCAGACCACATTGAAAATTGAAACTGGCCAATGCAGCGCACGAGCTTGCCTTAGATTAGTTTAGGTATTTGGTAACCATGTACGGTAGAATCGTTGTTGTTGTTACTAAATAGTGTTTGGAGCGCATTGTATATTTATGCTTGATTTCAGAAACCTTTTTGCACGTTTGCCGATTGCTAATCTGTGATACTGCATGCTAGTAGTTAGTTTGAAATTGAGGAAGTAAAATCTGACATTAGGATGGATCGGTATTACGAGCGCAATTTAATAAGCGAGGGAGTAACAAGGCGATTCTGTGCTCTTGACAAATTTGTTAATCTTGATAAATATTCAGAAAAAAAATATTTTTATCAAAAGTTTTGAATTCTGCGTCAAACAAAAATTATTAAAAATTAATTTGAATAAAATAAAATGTGGCTTTAACGTAAAATTCAAAAACACTTGATAAAAATAATTTTTTCTTTATTATTTATCAAAATTGACAAATTTAACAAGAACACAGAATTGGGCGGTAAGTGTGTATAAATGAAGTCAGGACAACACAAGCAAAGTGTGAGGAAATGGAAAATTTAAAGTAAAAGCAAAAGAAGATGAAAAATGCAAGAAAGATAGAGAAATAATAGTAATCGACACCACCCGATTTGAGTGGAATTTAGTGAAGAGTTTCCTCTTTTCATAAAACAAAATTCAGTCAAAGAAAAAAATTTAAAATTTTTCAAAAAGTTATGAAAATTCAAAATTTTACTTTATTTCTCTTTTTCTGAAGTTTTTTTTTTCCAATGTTTCGGTAACTATTGTATGTACATAGATAAAAAAAAAAAAAAAAAATCAAAGGTGAAATATATTTTTTTTGCTGTCAGATTTCATACAAGCTTTTAGTGAAAAAATATTTTTCATTTGCTTTTTTTCGGCAGTTAGAGGTAAAAAAACAGTACTTTGGATAGAAAAAATTGAAGTTTTCGAAATCGAAAAAATTAAAGTTTGCAATAAAATGCTGGACTCGAAGATATCTTAAATTTCAGCAAAATTTTTTTTTTGTATAACTATTCAAAAATAAAAAGTTTTAATTTTAGGCAAATAATTTTTTTTATTTTTTTTTCGAACTCAATCAGTTCAGCACAAAATTACGCAATTTTGATGAAAAAATTACTTTAGTAAAAATCATAAAAAAAATGTTTTCCTAAAATTCAAAAATTCATATTTTTGAAAAAAAAAAACAACAAAATAAACCCCTACCTAAAATTTCATGTTATCTTTGGAAATACCAGTGGTATTATAAAAAAAAATACTTCCCAATATTAACTTTCACAATATCGGAAAATTTCAAAATTTAGACTATTAATTTCAGTCGAAAATATTTTTTAACATAAACATTACAAAATAGAAAAAAAGTGAAATTTCAAATTCACATATGTCACTTAAAAAAAAAAATTATTTTTCAATTTTTCTTTGGCAGTGTATATTTCCCAATCAAAAGCGATATTTACATATAAGCTGATTTTTTGATATTTTACATCTTTCTTCCATGATTTGTCCATGTGTACATTATACAGATTTATTCTTACAACAACTACTTTATCAGCTGTATTTTGAACTTGAACTTAGCTTTTTATTGCACATAACTCTTGAAGCAACATAACACATACATATACTAGCTAGCGGTATATCTACACATATGCATATGCCAGCTCAAACCATAACCGTAAATCGGTATTAAAACCAACTAAAAATGTCATGAGTAATTATAAACAACAGAAAGTACGCCGGCGTATCTACTTGACTAGGTCAATTGAAATGAGCAATACAATTTCAAATTCAAAAAAGCATTTATTATTTAATTTTTATAAAATCCCTAGTAGCGCTTGTTCTAGTTTTATATTTTGTCACACATTTTTGTTTGGGGTATAGTATATTCATACAAGCACAAATACATATTTACTTGATTATAACATTTAATATTACAGCACGAATGTGTTGTGCCACAGCAAAACGTGATGCATTCATAAGTGCTGCCAATAACAACAAAGTATGTAATGTAAAGAATGTAGTTACAGTAGTAAAACGGTAGTGATGGCACGCAAAAACGTGAAGGTCTTGACAGATTTCTGTTGTTTTACTATGATGCATTCACCAATACATTTTGGTGAGCATTAACGAAAAGGTGACTGGTTTCAAAAAGAGTCAATATGGGTGTTTTTATAGAAGTACTGGTAATCTTACAAGAAAGTCATGACAAAAATAATTTGACTGCTTTAATTCGTTTCAAAGAAGAGGCAAACATAGATAATTTTGTACACCGACTTATTCGTCGAATGGGCTTATATATGAACATCTGCTCTTAACTCGTTCGAATTCTCTTTGCTTTATTTTATTTAATTTTTTAATTTAATTTAATTTTATTTTATTTTATTTTATTTTATTTTATTTTATTTTATTTTATTTTATTTTATTTTATTTCATTTTATTTTATTTTATTTTACTTTATTTTATTTTATTTTATTTTATTTTATTTTATTTTATTTTATTTTATTTTATTTTATTTTATTTTATTTTATTTTATTTTATTTTATCTTATTTTATTTTATTTTATTTTATTTTATTTTATTTTATTTTATTTTATTTTATTTTATTTTATTTTATTTTATTTTATTTTATTTTATCTTATTTTATTTTATTTTATTTTATTTTATTTTATTTTATTGTATTTTATTTTATTTTATTTTGTTTTATTTTATTTTATTTTATTTTATTTTATTTTATTTTATTTTATTTTATTTTATTTTATTCTATTTTATTTTATTTTGTTTCATTTTATTTTATTTTATTTAATTTTATTTTATTTTATTTAATTTAATTTAATTTTATTTAATTTAATTTAATTTTATTTTATTTTATTTTATTTTATTTTATTTTATTTTATTTTATTTTATTTTATTTTATTTTATTTTATTTTATTTTATTTATTATTTTATTCCATTTAAATTTATTTTATTTTATTTTATTTTATTTTATTTTGTTTTATTTTATTTTATTTTATTTTATTTTATTTTATTTTATTTTATTTTATTTTATTTTATTTTATTTTATTTTATTTATTATTTTATTCCATTTAAATTTATAGCAGCTGCATGATGACTTATTAACTTACTTTAGAAACACAATCGAAATTTCATTAAAGAAGGAAGTGGGTTGCCAGCTTTTGGTCCAGTTGACCTTCAGCTGGTCAGTTGGCCAAATGAGTTTAATGATAGTAGATTTATTTCGATTGAAACATAAACAAAGCCAAACCCGGCATGGCTATGTAAATGACTTGAATATGGTCAGAGGTGAGCATAATTGACCTTTGAGTGCCAAACGCGGACAAACAAAAAGTAGTGCAAGTGCTATGGAATTTATAAAAATATCAAACTCTATAGAAGGTCACCGAGGAATTTGAAACCACCACCAAACTGAGAGCTGCCTTACCTACACCAAACGGTGCATTGGCTTGACTTTTGTGAAATAATTGGCCACCAACAACCAACAAGGCAAATGTCAACCATTAGTTAGATCAGTTGGCGTGAGGGCAAGTGTCAAAAGCGTGCTTCCTAACTATGGCTCGTTGCATGAGCCATTCCAATTAGATGCATCTTTGTTAGAGCAGCTGGAATTTGCTATTGCTATAGAGCTTCAAAAGCAACAAAACAGAAGAACAAGATAATTTTATTATTCGTGATCCTATTTACATTCCGCCACCACTTGCATTTGTTGCTAGTCGAAAATGAGTAGCTTTGCAACTTGCATTGTTGTTGTTGTTGTTCCTAATAATTTCGTTTCAAGTCCAACGAATTAGGTTAATACACCGCCCGCTTGGTTGCTTTCGTGTGGCGAGAACAAGTTTGCTTTGAAATTCATTTAGAATGCTCAGCGCACTTCTTACAAATAACAACTGTAACAACAACAATAATGTTAGACTAACAACAAAAATCAGTCAGCACCAATAACAGTGGCACCAATAAATGGCATTGGCAATAAAAGTCGTTACGAGTTGCGAACAGCAGACGGCAAAAAGCTTTGAGTGCTGTGTTGTGCTGTTTTCACTTTTCTCATTGGATTCTTTCGCTTCGTCGCTTTTGACTGACGTCTGACTAATGACTATTTTGAGTGGCGTGTTTGGGGGTTCGACTTGTCTAGCAAGAATGATGTTTAGTTGGATGCTTTATTACTGTGCTAACGACATGTTAAGGTGGGTTCAATATTGTGATAACGAAACGCGTTATGAAATTGAAAAATATTACGATCGTTGTCCGATGCGCTCGATGAGAGTAAGACTTTACGAATCGTTATGGCATAAAATATAACAAATTAGTTGTATTTCTATCGGGCGATTCCGAAGTTTCAACCCAACCCTAATATATGTACATATAGTACGATTTTTATTAATAAACTCCTTTAAACAAGTCGAAGTGACTAAGTAATAAACCGACATTTGGTAACCAGATCAATTTAATCTCCAATTCAGGAGCTAAAGGCTTCTTTAGTTCATTGGCTGTCTGGTCGCATAGGAAAAACATTTGTTTATCTCACCGGATCCCAAAACTTGTATTTGTACTGCCATCACGCACATGAACATAACTTGCAATGCACACACGCAGGCATATTCCCAGCTCACCAAAAGAAAGAACTCCATTCGAAACCACAAAAAAAGCATTTCTCCTTGTTTTACCCTTCGAAATAGAAGCCCAAGAGGAGAATCCAACATGACTCGGAATCCTATGAATTTGGACCTTTTTATGACACTTTTTGGAGCCTTCTATAAATGCTTCTCGGAAGCTATTTTTTAGATCTTTTGGAGCCTTTTATTGGTGTTCCTCTGAAGCTTTTATGGAGTCTTCATGCATTATTTTCAGAGCCTTTTACTGATGCTTTTCCAAAGCTCTTTAGAAGTATTTTTGTAGCTTTTTGTAGACTTTTATTAAGGCTTTTCTGAATAGCTTTTTTTAGTGAGAGCTTTTTATTGATGCTCGTCTGAAGCTTTTTTTTTATTATTGCTCTTCTGAAGCTTTTTGGAGTTTTTTCTAACACTTTTTTGGCACATATTTTTCTCCATTTCAATGATTTATAGGTCTTTTTTGAAGTCATTTGAAGGCTTTTACTGACACTTTCCCCTTAGATGTTTACTTAAAACACTCCAAAAAAGCTCAAATTACAGACTCTTTTTGGGTCAATATTTCGGAGCGCTTCGACTTTTGTTAGCTGGGTTGCAATTCACGCGCATACTTCATTCTCAGCTCGGAAGTTTTTGTTGGCGACTTGAGTTGCAAGTATTTGACGTTTATTTGATTTGTTGTCATTGCGTGCATGAATGTGATGATGGCTGATGATTATCATGTTTGCAGCAAAGTCCATCTCAAATGAGTGCTTGTCATACATAGTTTATAAAAAAATGAGCAAGTTGGAACTTGTTTCAAAATTTTTCGGAGTTTTCAAAAATTTTTGCAGAGAAGTACTTGCATACTAGGGCATCGGCAATGATAGGGAGCTTTTCAAGTCTACCAATCAGTGCGCCATCTATCGGATCTTTTTCTGTGAAGCATTGCGTTTTCAGTGGGTTTAAATTCTTAGCTCACCGGAGAGTTTATCAAAAATTGATGCCAAGATTCTAAAGGTTTTCCAAAAATTTGAGTATGCATCAATCTTTGCGCCACCTAGCGGAATTTCTTTTCTATACAAGCTGTACAGCCATCGTGTGCTGAACAATTTGCTTCACTAGTTTTCTGGGAAGTTTGTTAACATGCTAACGCAAGATACCCAATCTCAAACGAATTTTCTAAATAACTCGATACGTGTGACACCTAGCGGATTCTGAAGTTTGACTACTGCTTGAAATCTTTAGCTCACCGGGAAGTTACTCGAATCTACTAAGTTTCAAGTGCCTTATTTGACGTGAATTTAGCTAAATTTCTGCCAGAAGATTCCCGGATTTACCTACAAGAAATTGAATTAATCACAAAATCTTTAAAATAGTACTGAAATTGCCAACGGTGATCAAAGCGTCTGCTGTGTAGATTTGTCTTTTAGTGAGAAAGCTAGTGATGGTGGCAATAAATTTATTAGTTTGTTTTTAGTTCTTCGACTTTTATGATATTCCCGAGGGAGTAATTAAAATGTTAAAATTGCGATACAACCGAAAACATACGAACAGCCACAAAGAACACCACACACGAAACTACAGAATAGTGCACAAACCAGACAAGCACAATTCACCGACGCCAATTCTCATTGCTCCAGAGCCGTTGGCAAATAACCACAACAACAAACAATCGAAACTAAGCAATGATGCGACATTTTGCGCATGCTTTCCAACACCGCTGGGAATATTCATGCAAGTTGTACTCACATTTTAAAGTTAGAATAACAAATAAGAACAACACAGCGTTAGCTGTTACAAGATAGACAATGAAGAAGAAGAAGCAAAAGAAGAAGAAGAATTATAAACAGCATCCGTTAGCAAGTTAGATAGCTAGATGTTGCAACTGGCAGAACATAAACTTGCTTTTGTAAATATGTAGAGTGTGTGGCAAACATAATACAACAACAACAACAAAACACATTTACGATTTTTTTTTTTTTAAAAAGCGGGTGGCGGTAGAATCGGCAATTGCCAGAGGAAAGTTTACCATAACTAGCACACCTACATTTGTGTTGCATTGAATTGTGGTTGGGAGTGGAGAGTTGCAGTGGAGATGGGAGTTGCTTAGTGCAGCCGTTGCTGTGTCAGAATCATTGCTGATTTCTGTTACTTTCGCATGCAACAAATTACAACAAGAGTGACAACTAGTTGTTACATTGCGATTGCAGACATATACGCTTTTTGATTTTTGCATATTCTTTTGTTTGGATGGCGCAGTTAAATACGCATCGGACGGGTTTAAGTCCAAGTTTCTGTGTTAATTTGGGGTTTTGCTAATTTTAAGTTTTGTTCGCATTCAACGAGAAATCTTTTTAACTCTCGAGGGTGCTTTGCCTCTTCTGAGAAATGTTTAATAATTTTACCTTGAGAGAAATGAATGAGCTTTGATATTGTTTAAGATGATATTAAATTAATTTTAGCAGTACCAGGAAGAAGTATCTGGGCAGATACAGGGCTCGGTAAGGTTTGCCAATCGCCCAAGTGTATTTTTGCCATCAAAAATCTTCCCTATTCCCTGCAAATTTTAAGGCTTTAAAGCTATAACTCTATTATCGATATATACATCGAGATTCAGCAAAACCCGAATAAGCTTAAGCTTAAGCTTTCGTTTGATATCAACATTTTATGCAAATTTCAAGGCTTTCGAATTTATCCGATAATTAATTTATCGATAAATGTATCGAAATATAGATAGTCAAGTTCTAATGAAACCTGTTTCCTTCTTCTTTAATTTGATATAAATATAGAAGTCGAATTTCAAGGTTTATCGGGAACCACGTTTTGACCGATAACTCATATATCGATGAATATAGCGTAATATGGGAAGGTCCAAATAAAAGTTATGGCCTTGTCCTTTCGTTTGATGCCCATATTGTACTTACATTTCAAAACTTCAGGGGACTACATTTTGGCCGAGAACTCATTTATCGATAAATATGTATATCGAATTAAAGCAAAGTCCGAAAATACAACGGCTTTGGTTTGATAACAATTTTGTAAACAAATTTCAAGGCTTTGATGCAATCTTATATTTCCGATAGCTCATTTATCGATAAATATATCGAAATATAGTAGAAACGTTCCCCAAAGCAACAACACATGTAGAATGTACTGGAAATTCAACAGTATTGCGAAATCGTGAGGTCGCAGTTCTCATCATTTTTCGGCAGCAACAACAAAAAAACGAAAAATTTTGAAAACTTTTTAACGAAAACAGAGAGAGTCCCAGAAAGCACTTTTTACAGAATAGAAATCGGTCTAGCTGTTTAAGCATCCATCGCGGTCATACCAAAGATATTTCATTTTTATATAGAGAGATATAGATAGATGTATAGAAAAAAAGTTTATAAAAAAATATATTGTAGTACAATAAAAAAAATAAACCAGCTATTGAACTTAATACCAACAAACAAACAAAAACAAAAACTTAAAAATTTCTCTCTTTTCATTTGATTCTAATTACAGAGATACGTAGCGTTTCTGGTGAACCCAATTACAAATCAGTTAATCTAACTTGGGAAGTGGAGTTTGTGCCCTCCGACGATTCGGCGACACCAACTGCGACCAATATAGATGCTATCACAAATAGCAGCGCTGAAGTGGAACCGCCAAAAGCGTTTCAAATTTTCTTTTGTGAATTACAATCATTTGGACCGCATCGTTGTCGCTCTAAATTAGTTAACCAAACTCAAGAGCTGGAACAAAACGGTTATGATGACAACAACGGTAATACGAACAGTAGTAAGCATAATAACAACAACAAAAGCAAGAACAAAAACAAGTATAAAAGCAACAAGAACAACAATAACAATCAGAGTAATAATGTTGAAATTGAGCAAATGAAAAGCAGGTAAGTGTTAACTCTTAATAACAACAACTAGGTCAAAGCTAAGCAAAAGCTACAACAAAAAAAAGGAAGCAACAAAAAAAATTTAAAATAGAATAAAATTGAAACAACAACAAAGCATGCAATTTATGTTGTACTTATACTTCTATACCTAATTTCAATCTACCATAATTTTTTTGTTTTATCAAATTTCTATAAACAGCCGTCAGATACGCCATTATGCGGCACAAATCGATAATCTTCGCATGGCCACTAAATACAGCTTCCACATCCGGCCACAGGCAAAACGTAGAAATATGAAAATTACTGGACGTTCTGAGTTATTTGGCAATGAAATCGATGATGATGCGAGCACAACGCGGAAGGGTGTGCCACTCGATGGTGGTCAATCTATTATTATACCAACGAAAGGATGTAAGCATTGATTAGATTTTTAGTGATTTTGCAGCAGCGCTGCAAGATAATGTGGAAAATTATAGAGATTTATTAAATATAAATACTTAAATTAATAATTTATAATTTTTTTATTTTTTTTTTTGTTTCATTTCTTTCTACCATTTTTCCTAGTTGCTGCACAAGCTACCAAATGTTTGCCACAAGCTTCCGAGATTGAGGTGGAGACTGGTCCATATTTTGGTGGCAAAATTGTTGTTGATGGTGGAAATTGTGGTTTGAAGGGTAAACAAAATGATCCAATCGATCGTTATACAATGCGTATCGATCATAAAATGTGTGGTAGTTTGGTCAAACCTGAAACGAACACCGTTGAAACGTTTATAACTGTACAGGAAAATATGGGCATCTACACGCACAGCACAAGAAGGTGATTATGAAATGATGAAACACAAAATTAAAATGTATTGAAGGTTATGTTTTAAAAAGTTACGCCAGTGGCTCAAGTTTTAATGAGTTTGTCGAAAAATGTCCAAACTGAAAACACATTTCTATATAATTAAGTATCCAATGCTATCGATACTATACTTGAAATAGAACTTAATAAGCATTAATCGAAGCAATAAAAGTCTAGACAGGCGTGGTGTTGATCTGGATTAACCAGCTGACTTGGAAGTTGATTAAAGATTAAGGGCTACTTCGAAAGCTTTCAATTCACACTTCTTTCGATAAACGTATTGAAATAAATAACTTTTCCCAGAACTTATATTTTTTTCATTCTTTTGAGTTACTTTTGCAATATATGTCACTTTTTTGGAAACAGTGACACATCAAAAAAAAAACCTTTCAGAAATTTAGCCCAATTTTTGAAACCAGCGACTCGTTTTAGGTTATTCATTTTTTTAATTAGACGCGTTAAGGTCACAAGTGACCAGCTTTGAAAGCAGTGACTTTTTAAAACAACCGAAACTGTGTTACCTAAGGTAATTTTAGTCACTAGTGACACATTTCTTAAATCGCTGACCTCTTTCAATAAATAACTTTTTAGAACTGGTGAGTTCTGTTCATTCAGTGGTTTTTTGTGATGAGAGATTTTTGTCACTTGTGACTTATTTTTGAGTAAGAGCCGCAGTGACTCTCTTTTTCAAGCAGTAACGTTCAATGTCCATTCACTGACTATAACAAGTTAATTTACTTATAACCACTGACCGTTCTCTATATGCTAACTTCTTTTAATTCAGTAACTGTTTCGGAACTGTTTAGAACTTATTTTTAAAAAGTAACTTATCTGAATCCTGTGACTGCATTAAACTAAAAAATTTTAATCACAGATTCCTGTTCTTAGAACCATTGATTTTTTAGAAGCGGTGATTGAGCACACGAGTAATTTTTACCCTGATTTTTATCTTATCTTTTTCTTTTTTTTTGTGTAGAAAACACTTAATAATTTACTTTTCTAACGCTCCCTCTCTCTCTTCCTCTCCATCTTTTATCTACCATTTCTTTCTCAGATTTGTCGTCGTATGCAGCTTCCAATCTGGCATGCAAACAGTGCGCGCTAGCTTCACCGTACCTGGCAGCGATGGTGTTGCTTCCGCCGTAGAGAATGATCCCTTCGAACCGGACGATCGATTGGGACGCGAACAACGCTACATGCGTTATGTTGATAAGAGTTCGCTTGTACTAAAAGAACATTTACCATTGGAACCAGCGCCACCAGCAGCGCGTATGCAGCCATTGGAATCAGATGAAAGTGTAGCGATCGTGGAAGAGGTAACCGATATGGTGAATGACACTAACAAAAGCAACAATACAGCCGACAACAGTGACGCACCGAATAGTGTAGCCGTATTGGAGGACATTGTGCCGGGCGTTAATGAGCAGGACATCAAACATGAAAATGAAGTGATGAAGTTGGAGGAAATCGATGAAGATTTGGAGAATGAAGTGCCGGTGATGACAACGCGGGGTGCTAAATATGCTAAGCTCGTGCGAGAACAGGCAGAAGCAAATTTACTCGTTGATGAGGCGAATGCGAGCACTTTGATGGGTGTATATCAAAGCGAGGGACGAAGTGAGTAGATTTCGATTTAATTATTAATTTTTTTTCCTGTTTTATAATTTTTTTTTTTCAAAATTTTTTTTTTTGGTTTATTCCTTTTTTTTATTATTTGTATAGTATATTTTTATTTCTGTTTTTTTATGATTTTTATTGTTTAAATTTTTTTTATTACTCGTGTTGTATATTATAGTTTTTAGTTTTATTTTTTTTTTATTTTTTTTTTTATTATTTATATTAAACATATTTCTTTTTTTTCAAACTTTTTTTTTTGTATGAATTTTTTAAAAAAATTTTTTTTTATTTGTGTTGTGTATTTTTTTTTACGATTTTATTTGTGTTTTATAATTGTTTTTATATATGTAATTTTTTTGTTTTTGTTTTATGACTTTTTGCTGTTTTATAATTTTTTTTTTTTTTTTTTTGTATAATTTTATTCTTTGTTTTATAGTTTTTTTGTTTAAATCATTTTATTTTATTTTTTATTCTTTTCTACAACAAATTGTTTCCCCTTCTTTTGTGACTTTCGCTACATTGTTCTCCACTTCTGCTTCTTTTCTTCATCAGGTTTCACCACATCACTGCAACAAATTTCATCAAATGCCGGTAGCATAATCATCACTGTCGCGTTATCTGTGATCGTTTTGAGTGTTTTCATAGTTGTTGTAATTCGGGAGACACGCCGACAACGTTACGTTCGTAGCAACATTAAAATGCAACATTTACAACAATCAACACGTTCGTCCACGCCAACATCGATGACAACAGAAAAATCAACGCCTGGAAAGCGAACAATGCCGCGCGCCTTGCAGCCGCAAAATGCTCGTTGCAGTTTGTAAAACATTAGGGCGGGTCTGCACAGATTTTTTTTAAAATAAATTTAAATATTTTAGGTTTATCTAGTTCTAGTTTATGAGATACAAAGAGTTTGTACTAAATAGCCAACAGTTGATAATACATTTCTCTTAATATAATACCAACTGCGATTTAGGCATTAGCACATCTCCAGCTATGCTCATTTCTCTTGTTAAATAGCAAAAGTAAATGATGTTTTACGAAACGAAAAAAGATAGATGTGCACTTGGATAATTTAATTAAAGGTGACTGAGCATAGAAATGCAAAAAATAAGTAAAAGTGATATGTATGATATACATGTACATTAGGGTGTGCTTTTTTCAATTTAGGTTGAGCTTAGCAAAATAAAATATGTTGTTGCTAGGACATTAAATTTCTTATAAAAAAATGTATTGCTCCATCTTTAGAATTTTTTTTTATAGAAAACCATTAAATATAGAAATTCTAAAAAAAATTACAAATTTTATCTGAAAAAATGTTTGGAAAAACTTTTAGATTTTTGTATTATACTCGAAAATAACAACATAAGAAATAAGAGACACCCTAATATATATGTACATAGATACATATATACGTACACATTATATTTCTCTTTAGAATAATTTAATAGCTTTTAGTTCTGCTTAGAATAACTTAACAATCGTACTTAAATACTCATATGAATATAATTAGGGACATAATAAATATTTAATTTTTAATTTTATTGAATAACATACATATATAAGTTCTCTTAGCCTAAACACGCTGCAATAATAATTTTTGAACAAAAAGGTACGATATCTTTTTGAAAGAGGTGAATAAACTTTATAAATTAACAGGGATACCAATTAAAACAAAAATATATACAATTCTCATTAAATCAATTTCGAAAAAATACTATCTCTATAATCTTTTCGAAAAAATATCTTAAATAGTTTACTCAACACTTTTCACTCTCAATCACTAATAAAATAAAGTATGTAGATTTAGATATAAAAATAAAATATTTCAGCAAAGAATTAGTTAATTTTACTTACAAACTTTTTGCACGCCCATAATTCTTAAGACTAGCACTATTTACAATAGGTTAAGAAAATGCTGTAACATTTTTTAATAAACAAAAAATCTATGATATCAAAAAAACTTGTATTTTTGAGTGCGTAATTTTCTGGCATAAAAGTAAGTACTCCCAACGCGTAGAATGCCAGCCTGCACTAAATCGGAAATAAAAAATTTACCATCACCCTCTGTGCAACTTTCACCTTTGGCTTCTCTTACGGACAAAGAAGGTGCTTTTTTTATTATTTTTTATTTTATTTTACTTAATTTTATTTTATTTTATTTTGTTTTATTTTATTTTATTTTATTTTATTTTATTTTATTTTATTTTATTTTATTTTATTTTATTTTACTTAATTTTATTTTATTTTATTTTATTTTATTTTATTTTATTTTATTTTATTTTATTTTATTTTATTTTATTTTATTTTATTTTATTTTATTTTATTTCATTTTATTTCATTTTATTTCATTTTATTTTATTTTATTTTTTTTTATTTTATTTTATTTTATTTTATCTTATTTTATTTTATTTTATTTAATTTTATTTTATTTTGTTTTAAATCATGTCTTCGTAACTCATTTTACATGCCAACTGCGCATCTTGACCCTTCAAAGTGTGCATTCCAAGCACGAAAATTCTCTATAAATGCACACGCGCATGTGCGGCATCCTCACAAAAGCCCACCTAACCTAGTTATTTGTGCGCGCATTCGTGTTCTCATTACGACGTCAAAGGCCATGCGCAACTGCACAAACAGCTGTACATATTATCTACATATTTATATATGTGGTATGTATGTATGTATGTCTGTAGGTGACTTGGCCGTTGCCAACACTTTTCAAGTTCATCATTGCCACTGCACTGCGCACATAGACATGCTGGCCTCCAACAAAGTTCTTCTAACAGCTTCAATTTCATTAGACGACCTACCGACCAACAATTGCCATAAGAATTGAGGGCGAGCTAAGAATCGTGACTTGAACCACTTTGAACGTCCATTTGTGCGACTGCGCGCAGCTGATGATTGCTGTTTGAAATTCAGTAACTTAATTCTCTGGTTACTACTGGCCCATTTACAACAGAAAACTTTCTGGCCTCGTTATCATTCTAGGGGCGGTGGCCTCGTGCTTGAATTTAGTTCAAGATCTACACGTTTCAACCGTAATTTGAGTGTGGACGCGAGCAGCTCTTTAATTCACTGTTAACAATTTCAATGTGACAAAATAAAATCTGAGTTCATAAATATGTCAGAAAGTGTCAGCGGAGCGATCAGCGACAATACAGAATTTATGCAGTTTCAACAACAGCGAAAGCAATAACAGCCTTTTCTTCCATTTGGAAGAGAGTTCCAGCAGCCATTAGGGTGGGTTTGAAAAATTCTTTATTGTTGCTTAGATTGGGCATGGAATTTGTGTTACATAAAAACCAAAATATAAAAATTGAACGGATCACCCAACAAAACAAATTGTTTGAGGTCACCCTGGCCCACATCTTGGTCCATAACTCCCATACCGCCTAGGCTATCTAAATAAGAGATATCTTAAGCTCTAAGCTAGACGTTTAAAAAAGCAACGGTGAAAAGTTTATTCAATTCCATGCAGCGAGCTTTGAGTGATGTGCGCCCAAACATACTGACAGACAGACAAAAATTCTAAAAACTGTTGCTTTGGACCCTATTGGCTTAATAATGATCCCTACTACGAATGTCGACAAATCTCCATAAATATTTCGTATATAACGTACTGTATTCCAAGACTTTTTACCTAGGTGATGCCACTCAGTACGATTTATGGAGTTGCCACCTATCTCATTTTTTTAAAATAAGGATTTATGCCAATATGGGTATCAAACGAAAGGTATTTTTTTCGGTATTTCAAAAAAAAAATTTCAAGATAGCTGTGCCATACAGGGTTGCCACCGTTCCCATTTTATTAATTTTTTCACATATCCGCTATTGCCTCGTAAAGGAATTGAACGATTTGGATATATTTTTTAGTATATTTAAAGTGATGCATTCCAAGGTCTGATACTAAAATTTACAGGATTGCCACCTGTTTGACATTTTTTTTAATTGACCTTGAACGATTTCATTGATTTTCTATCCTCATTTTTCGCTTGCTCGTCATCTAATTCTTCACATTCATAGTTCTTCTTATGTTTATTAATATCGAGAAAAAAAAATTATACAACACACCCTAATGTCGCGAATCGCTTAGAAAAGATCGCTAAAAAAGTACATTCAGCCACTTCATAGATTTATGACAATCTAACGCTCGCGAACATAAATATTTATTAGATTCTTCATCGTAACTCATTATTTACTTTGGCTCCCTCCCCCTGCCACCCGTGCAATGGCCGCCTAATTAACGTAACGCTCATAATTTATTGTGCCGGCGCAAACGACTGCACCAACAACAAGAACAGTTTATCAACGATCATAAATCTACCAATAGCAAAGAAATTCTTGTGCGACTAACGACCAAGCAACCAACCAGCCGACTAAGCATTTGGCAAATTTTTATGCAATTGCCCTCCACCACCAATACATTGCTGCTGTGGTCGTTATTGTTGTTGTGTATGGATGCAGGAAGTTAGCGGAACAACAACAGCTGCAAATGCCTATCTGATGGCAAATAGACAAAAAGCCTTAGTGATCTGCAAATGGCTTGCCTTGACTTTATTGGCGGCCTTTTGGTGTTCTTTGACATTCGGCCGCCAACGCCGCTGCGACCATGATGGCAGAGTTGCCAAAGCGAGTGAGCGGATAAGAAGCAAAATCGTGAACAACTCTATTATAAATTGGTGGATTTTTCTTCCTCTTTGGAAGCTTTAGTATGCAAGTTCGCCCATTTAATTTAAACTAAAATTAGACTAAATTTCCGACTGTTCTCGAGCTCTCCCATGCAACAGCGACGAGCTCCGCAAGGGCGTAGGAATAATGAAGTAAGCAATTGGGGATTGATCATGCACTCTAGCACAGATTACATTGGGCTACCATGAAAGCAGTTTCAGATGTATTTTCAAATTTCGCAGAAAGATAATGCAGAGAGTTAAGACCGAACACCCTAGCGCGCTAGATTAATAGGTAGACAAGGGTGCTGCGAATAAGAGGTTGCTTCTATCGTCTCTCGTCTTAGAGGAGGACTTGAGCTAACTTGTTGCTCCCAATAAAACTTTTTATTGAGCTTCCAACAACTATATTATATAACGAAACTAGAGAATTCAAGTGTAAGCTCATTCCCTCTCACTTCCCAAGTGTTTGCCGGCAATTATGAGTTAATCCAAAGGCACTAAACACAGCTGGAACACACATAACTTACACGTCGACTTAATTACCTTTCACATTGGCGTAACTACAATGAATGTTCGCAATTTTTTTGTTGTTGTTTTAATGTTTGTTTCACAGCTTCTTGCTTTCGTGGCTATTTTGTCATAATTTATTTTCATTGCCACTGAGAGGACACCAACTTTACGCCAGGCCATACAATTTTCGCCATTTTTTACGGTAATTTTCCTTAAGTTTCTTACATTTAACTTCTGTCCAAAGCTGTTTGCCGCCAAGCAACAAATCGACAGCCACACTGCAAAACCCCGTAAGTCACTATTTTTCCAAAAATAAGGTTCTGAGCCTTTCCCATAGATCGTGATATTCCGCACATTAAAATTCAGTCAAAATCGGGTTACAACTTCCCGTTTCTTTACAGTGGTGAAATGAAATAACCGTCGCTCATATACATACGTTATAATTATTACAGTTTTTTCCCTCTCCTGAAAACTTTTTGGTTTTGAACATACAGGGTTTTGCAGTGTGGCTGTCGAAATGGAACTTGCCATGGAAGTTGCAAAACATGCGAGACAAGCAAATACATGTGTTGAGGTTTAACGCCCAGATAGAGTTCGTGGTATCGGTCGCGCAAGCAGCTTCATTTTTGTGTAATTGTTTTTGTAATGCTACATTACTTTGTTATTGTTGTTGTTGTTGTTTGTTGTTACTTTGTTTGTTGGTATGTAAGCATGCCAGTTGTGGTTGACCTTTGCTAGTTTGGTAATTTCCTTTTGTTACTTGCAAACTTGTTGTTGTTATTTACTATATTTTTTTTCTTGTTGAATAAGCATTGGAAGCGCCACAAATGGCATTCTAGCCTCGGTATGTTCCATCATACCTGCAGCATTCTTGAAGTGCTGAGTTGTCAGCAACTGGTAGAATATCGAAGTAGTCGGTTAAGACGATCCTTTTGGACTTTTTTGGCCTTTTAATTCTGAAGCTCGGACCCAAAAAGTTTATCCTATCGCCACCCAAATTCGGCTGCAGAGGAAGGAGGAGACATCAGCTGACCCTTTTCATTTAGCTCCAGTTATCGCTATCATAATGACGAACTTTAATTGATTTAGGAGCGCTTAAGGTCTTCTCCGTAAGTTCTTACACATGTTAGCTCATTACAGCCCCATTAGCCATCTGAATAGTTGAATTTATGTGATTTATGGAACATCGAGTCGATTTACGACCTTTCGCTTCTCAACTAACCAAAGTAAGTATCAGCTCAAATGGTTGTTTCAGTCTTCCTTCTTGAGCTTTTGACTTGCGTAAGTTCTGTGGTTTGCTGGCTAAAATTACTCGCACTTCTATAATACTTTGATGCAAAATATTCAAACCTTTCTGTTATGACTTAATACTATCGAGTATGTACATATGTATTTATTTTTAATCGTGAGAACTCGCCAATAACCCACAAAGGGCAGCGACTTTAGAATGGTTATACAAATTGCTATAAGAGAAGTACATATATGAAAAATCAAGTTAAAAATAATGTAAATAAAAGTACTCAACACCTTTCTTTAACTTTGTTGTACTGCAGTCTTGTTTACTAATCACCTTGCTCTCCGTTGATCCTCTGACTTTGTAAGATAAGAGCAATCACCACAGGTCATAAACTTATTTGTATGTGCTGATATGTGTATCTGTAAATACACTTGGACATAGTTATGTACATATGTACACATTTTTGAAGTATTTATTCTTAGTAATTTGCTGTCAGTCATGCATCTACTATGCAGCTTACATAAATTCCTAGCTTCAAATATTTTACATTAGATCTGCTAGAAAAAATCCAAATTCTGGTACAATGATAGGCATAGTTATTAGCATATCCACAATGGTAACCATGACCATAACCATAACCATAATCATAACCATAACCATGACCATAACCATAACTATTCCATAAGCACAACCATAACCATGACCATAACTATAACCATAACCATAACCATAACCATAAACATAACCATAACCATAACCATAACCATAACCATAATAATATCCATAATCATAACCCCAACCATAACTATAGTCCCAACGATGACCATAACCATATCCATAACCATAACCATAACCATTACCATAATCATAACCATAACCATAGCAATAACTATAAAGATAATCATAACCATAATCGTAACCCCAACCATAACCATAACCATAAACACAGCCATAACCATATCCATAATAAAACCAAAACCATTACCATAATCAAAACCATAACCATAATCATCATCATAACCAGAAACATAACCATATCCACAATCATAACCATAACTATCCATAGCCATATATCACTAATCATAGCCCCAACCATAACCATAGCCATAATCATAACTATACGTTTTTAACCATGCCCACACAAAGTTTACGTTGTTTAGTTCAACTTTTGCACAAAAGTTCAAGATATCACGCGATAGCGAAAACCTGTTCAGCCTCAGTTTTTCTGCCTTGTCTAATGTAAATGCATTTTTGTGTTGTCATCACATCACACTACTGCTTGAGGTCATAAGTAGGAAGCTGTTGAAGACATTGAAGCTGCATTTAGCATCCACTTCGCATATGGCTCCAGAGAGGCGCTTTTGCAGCAGGAAAATATTTAATGGTATTCTGAAGTTAACTTTTTTATCTTTTCACTCATATGTGGTTAATTTTTTTATTAGCGAATATTTGTTGTTGGTCTACGCAAATTACTACAACTGCTTGAACATGCTTATGGCCAGTAGCGAAATTAGACAGTTTATTTTAATTTATTATTCACTCATTTTTCACTTTTTTTTGATTCTTTCCAAATAGACAGGTTTTCATTAAAATAATTATACAGCAAATAATTCCTGTGGCGAGCGATGAAAGCTGTAAAGCTCATCTATTATTCTTATAAGATTGATTTTACAAATTGAGGTTCTCACATATATGCATACATATATACATACATAAGTGTTTGTACCAACATTAGAACCGCCATTAAGAAGTTGAAATAGCTTGACGTTGCTAATAAAATAGCTTAAGTGTTAAGATTTTGGATAAAACCACTTAAACGAGCAATAAATGAAAACCTGCAGTTGAAAATTACTGTTATTTGCATTTTGAGGTTAATGAATCCAAGTGAATTAGAGCTTTCGAAAGCTCATTTTGTCTTATCAATGTCCAGTTAGGTCCTTAATTGACAGTTTTTTCTCGGAATGAGCTCGTCAGTCTCCCGGGTTATAACTCACGAGAATCCTCATCAAGCTCTTTTAACAGAAGTCCATCTTCAATATGATAAATCCCAAGCTCTTCAACCAAAATGCATTTTCCTATTGTATGTTTCTCCTCAAATTTAAAATATCTGCTACCATTTCTATGAACCTCTGCGTGCATACTCACTACTAAACACCCACACGTTTCCGACAAGCGTACTTACCGCACCTACCACATTCTCAGCGTACCAACAGCTCGACTTGTCGAGAATATTTTGTCATTATAACTTCATATTTATTGGGCTATCGTGCGCGGCTCGTCAACATAATTATGTGGCGGTCTGTTGTTAATAATGATGTGCACACAAATTGTGGGAGTTTTCTAGTGGAAGACATTAAACTAACATTAAAAACTGCAACAACAACAACTACACAACAATACAAAAACTTCATGCAACAAAAAAACAATTTGAAAGAAAAAATGCTGTAGAACAAAAACGTGGCAAAACGTCGTTAGTGGCAAATGAGTCTTGGGTAGGTGCAAGTGTACCCACACCCAAGTAGTAACAAAAGATGCTTAAGTCATAAAAAGAAAAACAATAAAAAAAACCACAACAAAAACAAAGGAAACAAAGAAATTTGAACAACGGCAAAGCATATAAAAGTCAAATCTGTGTTTGCAATGCAATTGTTCTGTGCAGGGGCGTAACTACGGGGGGTGGTTTTCGGGTCCCCGCTTCAGAATCCAAAGAGTCATACTTTTCAAGAGCTGTGAATAAAAGATGTTCCCGAAGTTTTATAAAAGAAAATTTGGGCTCCCACCCGGTATCTATCCCTTCCCAAAATCCTGGTTCCGCCACTGGTTCTGTGAAATTGTTTTCTTATTTTTACGCGACTCACTGCTGCCAGCTGGGCTTTAGGTTGGTAGGTATTTAGGTAGACCAATGCTAACTTGGTTGTGCCTTGATAGCTTCTTGTGACCCTATTTCATACTGATCACAGTTTTATTGGATTTAAGTGAGTGAATTGGCGAAAGGCATGAAATTTACAATTAGAATTTAATTTTTAGTTCACTTTAAAGCATTTCATTACGACTTGTCTTGCGTTCATTTTTAATAGCCACCACATAGTTTGTGTAACGTTTTGGCCTGGTTTATTGCCAAAATGCCAGTAGCAAAACATTGATGGCTCAATGAATGTGTTAAGTGAAGTGGTGGCAGTAAAAATCGTAACTGGTTCATTGCTCACGCCCAAACATTAAAAACGACATTTTATTGCAGCGTCTGGAGGCAGAAAGGCAATAAATTCCAGAGTTTTGTTTCAGTTCTTTTGGGTGTTAGAAGAGCTCTCGCTCTCTCCTGAAGCTACGGCAGCTAGTAGGTTTTTTCTTCCTTATTATTACTACTAGGAGATGATGAGATATTCAGGTATTCTGCAGAGCAAATTGAAAGATTTACATAACTCAGTAAGCGCTCCCACTTAGGCCTCTTCTCAAAACCGTATTTCGATAGGAGAATGAGGTGAAGATCGATTTACTCATCCAAAAAACGACTGTTTAGACGTCTAAAAACCATTTAAAAAAAGAATAATACATTTACCCGATTCACGTAAACCCTCTTCATGGGAGTTAACACTTAATTCTTGTTTTAATAATAACCGTTAAAGTCATCGTCAACACAGCAATGAACTAAACACATTCCGCTAGTACGAGCGGTATTTCTTAGATCATACCCCGTAGTCAAATCTACTAGTGCTATAGTAGTTCAATACTAGTTTGCCAACTAGTTCGAGTTGTGTCAGTCTCTGCATCAGAAATATACCAGTTCGCATATTTGTCATTACAGAAGTATACATCAAGATTATCCTATTGAGGTGTTGATAATGGTTTTAAAGAGTGCTTCTGAGGCTCATATCGGATAGCGGTTCGGATACATCGACCGAGAGTGAAGAGAAAGCAATCCAGGATAGAAGAACGAGCCTGAGAGTGAGAGGGCTAGAGATGTGAAATAGAAAGCGTGAGACCTAGTTAGTGGAAGTGCGAATGCGAAGGAGAGGGAGAATGAAAGAGCGGTCTTCAAGAAGTTGCAATATGGCGAGTGTTTCAGTTTTATTGGGAAATTTGATAAATTGCAGGGAGAAATATTATAGGGCAGAACAATGTCGGTCGAGTCTACCAAGCCATTCGTGCAAAGAAGTTTCCAAAAGTCCATAGAATTTGTAGAAATATGATCGCAAAATGTATAGTCAATAAACTAGCCTATTCGCTGACTAGTTTAACTGTTGGCTGCTTGGTATGTACATATGCATATTATTATCTAGTATCGGTACCATCTAGTATCGGTACCATGTATAAGGTACTACACAAAACCAAATTAATGCCAGTTCTAATGGCATCGCATGCTTCTTCTTCTACACAATACAAGCGTGTGAAATTGTCCCATTCGTATACCACCCAAAGTTCTACACCGCAATGCATTGCTATCTAACTGTAAAGCATTTGTAATTTTAACGATGTCAACTTTTTCACGCTACTCACGTGAACTGCTAATTTATAAAAACTTGTTGTTGCTTTTTTCTTTACACTTTATTGCTTTTTCTTCTTTTTACTTCATTATTTTGGTCTTTTCGACGTTTTGGTCTGCATATCACGGCAACAAAATGTTAAATCGTTGCACTTCATGAAAAATGCATACAAATTATTAAGCAAATTTCAAAGACAGCTGTGAAGATGTCAGTGATTGGCAAAAAGAGTGTGAGAGAGAGAGAGAGGGAGAGTGATAGTATGTGAATGTAATCGTTTGCAAAGAGGAGTATGAATTTCTGTTGAAAGTATGTATTTCAGAGTTCGCATTCGGCATCAACCGGTTTCGTTTATTGTACGACAGTTCGACTTAAAGGAAAGCATTTGCCGACCACTGACAAAGTCCACCAACACATTACAGCGTACAATTGCTCAGTTACCCACATCTCCTCATGCCTGCTACTCATATGAGCATCTGCATGTGTTAATATATAATTTGTTAATTTCGGGCAGGCGCGAACATTTTGTCGAGTGTGTCGATTCGCAAAATTCTACAGAGCGACAGTCAAACATTTGTTATGCCGATTTATGTTTTTGTTGTTGTTATAGCACAAATGTTCAGCGACACACTTTGGTAACTGTGGTTAAGTGTCATTGCTTCGATTCGTGTGCTCTTTGTTGGTTGTCACAGATTTTATTTGTTGTTGCTGTTGTTGTTGTTGTTTCTAAGAATGTGGGTGTCTTAAGATGCTATTTGGCTGATTTCTATGCTTGTCGTTGTTTCGCTGCTTCAAATTTTGTTTCGTGCTCCAATTGTGCAACTAATTTGGTTAGACATGAATTATCAAGAACTTAGTTAGAAATGGAGACAGAGTTATTAGAGAGAAATGAGAAAATTTGAAGAAATTGCATGCTAAATAGCTATCAACCCAAGAACATTTGTCGTCATACTCGTTAGTGGGTTTATGTGTCAAATAAGAGGTTTATTAACTCAAGTTTTACAAATTATTAAATCACAGCCTCACTTCTTACCTCCACTTAAAATCTTCCGTCTTTCGCCGAATTTTAATTCTCAGTTACATTCGCTCGCAACTTGGCCCACGCCCCAGTGGTTTCTTCGAGTTCTTTACTCGTTCAGCGGTGCTAGGGAGTGCTTGCGAGTTGTGTTCTCACTCCTCCTACAACATTCCGCTCGGTGTACCTATGCTCTCTGAGAGCAGGTGTAAGCGACTCTATTGGGCGTCGTTGGCGATCTTTGCCGATTGCAGCTTTCCTTGCGGTTCTTTGCTGCAACTTTTTCGTAGCACAGAAACTCTTAGCTAAACCGAGTCGATGTCAGGTCCTCGTCTAATTGTCAAGACCTTTACACTCTTCCACTAACCCCTAGCAAATTCAATTTCACACCACAGCAACTTCATTCTAATCATCGCATAAATCTCTGTACCAGATATCTCTTTCATTTCTTTGTACCCAATTCAATTAAGCTCACAAAAATTAATGTCAATGAAATCAGTCAAGCGTTAAATGCAAAGCCTCGATTCCTCAAATCGAAAAAAGTGAATTTTATCCACCAAGCGAGTTATTCGAAAACTATTCTCAGCTATATGCGCGAAATCTAGTTCTTCGGTAACCTTGTCTAACGTGTAAGCATTTTCATTAGTTTGGCATTAATAACTGGAACAGCATCCACAGCCACAAAATAGTTTCTAACGAAATACGCAGTCAACATAGTGACCTGAATTGCAATTCAAATTCATTCATTTCGATTTATGATGATCGATGTTTGTAATGAAAGATATGTGTGAGTGTGGTCATTTATTTTTATCCAAATGAGTTTCGCACTATAATAAAAAATTGTTGCACAAGTGCCAATGACAAAGAAATTTTGTAAGACTACCTTTATGCAAATTGACCAAAAAACTTTTACTTAAAAAAAATGTTTAGTAATGAATTTTTTTTAGAGATTGGTTGATGCTGAAGATTTTTGTTCCATTTACATATATAAAAGTAGTCTCAACAACACATTTTTTCAGAAATTTTTTTCCAGAAATCTTTTTTCAGAAAGTAAAAATTCAGAAAGTGACGGCAGAAAAAAATTGAATTTTGCGCAAATTAATTTTTTTCTGCCGTCTTATTACTTTCTGAATTTTTAGATCTGAATTTCACTTTCTGAATGTTTAGAGGGGCTTCTTTGCCAAAGAACCTTACAAATATTTATAGCAACTCCTATTTAAAGAATTTGATTTTGAGTTCTAAAGAAAAAAAATTGGTAGCCAAAGGGTTAATGGATAATTACTTGTGTTATAACGCTAAACATACCGGCAAAAAAATGTATTTAGAAATTATCAAAATAAAAATTTAGGTCACCAATGGGTTAAAGCATGACGTTTAAAGGGTTAAAACGCTTAAAATCAACTACTTAAGCCTATGTAAAACTATTTTGATGTGAAAAAATATGATTTCAGAGCTAAAAGAAAATTGAGGTCGGCAGTGGGTTAACGTATGGCCGCTCATGGCTTATAATTTTAAATATTTACCAATTAAGTGCAGAACAACAGATTCAAACTTAACCATCAAAGCATTCATAATATGGTTATAAAAATAAATATGTAGATAACGAGTGGGTTAATGCATGACCGTAAATGTGTTTCTGAATTTTTGATTCTGAATTTTTGGTTTCTGAATTTATGGGGGGCACCGTATGTCTCATTCATAAAGTATTAGGAACTACATATATACCAAGTTTCCGCTCAGTAGGTCACTATCAAAAAAAAAAAAAAAATCCATGATAAAATTCAAAAAATTTTCACTGAAAACAGCAGAAACTAACCCAACATAAAGGCAGCAAAAACATTTGAAAATTAGTTATGGCAGCATCATCACCCCAATGTGACCTGTTGCTTGCTGCTGAAATACGCTTTTGCCACAAAATGTTGCTAATCGCAAAAAAAATTCTCCAGCAAATAATTTTAATCTTTCTTGTTGGCCGTAACACGAATTTCTTTCTTACACGCAGCATTGCCTGTTGGTGCCTGTGTGCCAAGATCATTTCAAATGCTTAGTGGCATCGCATCCACCAGCTGTCACTGCACTTATTCCACGCATTCCACTGGATTAACATGCAAAAGTCATTTCGTGTTTATTGCTTGCTTTACAACTTTTGTTAGTTGAGAGCGTTGAATGCGTACAATCACACACACACACACACATTAGCAGCAGGCATGTATTTGTGTCGCAAATCGAGTTCACTTTTGCGCTCCGTTCTAAATAATGTTGTATCACCTGAATTTTGTTCGTTTTTTCTATTTTCATTTATTTTAACTGCTTCATGCTTATTTCGTTTAAGCCGTGTTGTATAAATGAATTGATTTCCGTCAATCAACAACTATTAGAAAATTAGGTTTGTTAACGCCACAGGCGTATTTGCAGCAAGCTGTGTGCTACGTATCCTTTCCTCTTTGCTCGTTTGTTTTCAAATATTTTGGAGCGTTAATTTCATCTCAACTGAGTACATGCAAATTGTTTGCACGTTTATAGCTAAATTATGTGCGATTTATACAACCTCGTGTTTGTGTTGTTTTCTGTCCTAACACATCAAATGTGCCAATAGTCATTTTAAATAAAATGAACTCTTAATTTACTCAATCACGTGGTAGAAGGCAAAACTGCAATTCAGGTTTGTGCCTTAAGTCTTTCGTTAGTATGGCAACTTAATCACGTATTCTCATGCAATGTACGAGTAAATACATACATATGTATGTACATACATACATAAATGCATATGTGAGAATTTTCGTTGTAGACATGCATTTTATAGCCTTGTTACTCTATTGCTAAGCTGATTTTGACTAAGAGCCCTGTGGGTAGCATATCAATCACTTGATGCCGTAAAAAAACACGGGAAGTCTCTTGAGCTTGTTTATTATTTCTCTTTTTTTTATTATCAATATCTCTAAAGATTCATCTGCATGTTTTTTAAATTTAAAATAAAATAAAATAAATTAAAATAAAATAAAATAAATAAATTAAAATAAAATAAAATAAAATAAATTAAAATAAAATAATATAAAATAAAACAAAATAAAATAATATAAAATAACATAAAATAAAGCAAAATAAAATAAAATAAAACAAAATAAAATAAAATAAAATAAAATAAAATAAAATAAAATAAAATAAAATAAAATAAAATAAAATAAAATAAAATAAAATAAAATAAAATAAAATAAAATAAAATAAAATAAAATAAAATAAAATAAAATAAAATAAAATAAAATAAAATAAAATAAAATAAAATAAAATAAAATAAAATAAAATAAAATAAAATAAAATAAAATGAAATAAAGTAAAATAAAATAATATAAAATAAAATAAAATAAAATAAAATAAAATAAAATAAAATAATATAAAATAAAATAAAATAAAATAAAAAAGTAAAATAAAATAAATTAAAATAAAATAAAATAAAATAAAATAAAATTAAATAAAATAAAATAAATTAAAATAAAATAAAACAAATCAAACTTCAAGAGTTCTGGTACCCCTTTTCTTTTCTTAAATAGTTACTTCCACAAATTTCTTGTTCGCTCTGTTTATGTTTTCTTATTGTGGCAAGGAAAAGGGAGACATTTAAATACGTACATAGAACAAAGTTGGCACAGCGAAGTGCCAGTCAAACGACTGCAACAGATTGAGTTACGCCGATTGCATAAAACAAATGTTCGCACATCAATCAACGTGTCAAGGTAGTGACAGTGCAAAAGAATGACGGCGCAGTGTGGCAACGATGCAAGACATTGTAACGCCTCGTTGGGTGTGAGCTTTTTTACTTACCTTCTTTGTTACTATTTATATATTCTTCAACTACATTTTGTTCTTTCGACGCGTACAAACAAGAAATGTCATAGTTTGCTTATTTCTATTTATATTCGTCGATTTTTTTTTCTGCTATTGTTGTATTGGTATGCTGGGTTGCAACAACTGCCTTTGAAATTGTTGGTTGATTTTTGTCTGCACGTAGATTTGTTTTTTTTTCTTGAATGCTCATTTAGCTGTACCTTAATCATTTGTTGTTTTAGTTCTTAATATTTCATGCCTCTTTTGCACCAACTTACGCACATATTTTAATAGCTTTTTTAGAATAGTTCTAGGAGGAAGTCTGAAACGGAGTATGTTACTTGCTTTAAGCTTTTTTGTAGACTTGTGCCCTAAAGCCTAGAAACAACTTTGTAACCGTTAATTGATTATATAACAATTTGTTGCTGTGAATTTTTATGAAATAAGAAACCAAAAAATTTAAAATTATATAATTACGAGTATCGCTGCCTATTTTTCTCCAAGGCATGGCTTGCGGTTAAAGCTACAAATAATTTAGTTTATTAAGAACATGGAGTATAATTTCTATTTCTCTTAATTTCTTTATTCTTCCATCAAAAAGCCTGCTTTAGCCTGAAAGTTCTAATGCTTATCTGTATATAATCTCATTTAGCTTTTCGCTTCGTTCTCAAATTCATCGTTGGTGGCTGCATGACTGTATTTTTAATGATCATAATTGCTTGCGACTGTTGCTCATCAAAACATGCACACAGATATGGGACTTAGTTCCCTGAAAAAAATTGCGTTTAGTCTAGTATCAGTCGGGAATGAGTATAGGACTAATGCCACGTCTGATCACTTGGCTTGGGCTGAACTGTTCACATTTGTTTGAGCTTGTTCTATGGAGAGACCGATTGTACCCATTTAAACCCGAACAAATACGAAATAACTTATCAAGTTTCTACCCAAACGACTCCTATAAGTATGCTACAAAAACTGAAATTGCCTTACAACCCTATAAGTATGCTACGCAAATGAAAATTTACTTATGGCTTATTGAATTATAGCTAGCCAACATTAGACTAAAGTGATTAATCGCCTATCACTCTCTGTAGAGATTAGTCACACAATTTTTTGTTGGGTTATTAATGCAATATGTATTCGTATTATATGCTTCATATTCATGAATATTGCATCTTGCATGCCGCATCAGATATGACCGTTTGTGTTTTTATGGGCACCCGTTGTAGAACTCAAATTTGCAGCGCGGTTTTACTGACACAGTTTTAAGGGCTTTCACGGCTTTTGAACACATTTATAGTGTGCAGTTTTTTTTACTAATTTTGTTTTATTTATCATCTTATGTTAAACAGCTTGGTGGCACACTTTTGTGTTTGCTTGAAATGTGTGCTAATTTCTAAAATTGTTTGTTACTGTTTTTGTCACTCTTACTTAATTGGAACTCTTGCATTCTTCCCAGCACACGCTCACCTAAAAGATCTCTTATACTTTGTGAAATAAAATAACATAATCGAACCTAAATCAAAAAAATATCAGAATTGAAGGAAATTTAAAATAAGATGTTCTCTCCATCGTTTAGAAGATGCAAGTTTCACTAAAATAATTGCTGGCTACCTCGTTCTGATAAATCTCTCAATGGATCAGCTGTTGTGCATTCGACCCAACAAACTTGAGCGGAAACAATAAAATTTCATTTGTAAAAAGCTTTTCCCTTCCGAAACCAGACTATAAAATTCGATGCAAATTAGCGCTGGACCTTAGTGGTGTTATTAAAATTTTCTAAATTCACCACCAAAACGATTAGAAAACGAAATTCCCACCAATTTTCTAAAGATTGCAAACTGCTCAGGGTATTTAAAGAATATAATAGCATGCATTTCACTGATAACTATTATTAATTTTCTCCAAAGTGTGTGCGCACTTGCGGCGTGAACGTTTTAATAGCTTAGTTATATCCAGGAAATTGTCGTTTATTTCGAATTATTCGAAAATATTATGGCTCAAAATGATTACCACAAATTGGCAAACATCATCAATGACCTAATTTCACAAAAGTAAACAAAAGCCAGTAGCGAAACAGCTAATGCCATTTAAAGTTTGTGCATAAATATGATCTGATGTCGAGCATATTAGGGATAACAATACCGAGAACGAGTTGATTTTTTAGGTGCCGAAGTTATTCTTTTAATGAATAGAAAACTTGTATACGATTATCTGCGATTGTAATTAATATATTCCCGAAACCTATGGAACTTAATCATGACACAATAATTACTAGCACCCTTCAATTTATACCCATATTGTACTAACACATTTTGGGTTCATATATGTATTGTTCGATAACTACGAAAGCGATAGAGTTATCGAAAAAAGTGATATCTAAAACTTTAAGTTAGATGTCTCGCAATTGAACTGTGAAAGCTGTATTTGATTGTATTTTACAGTTTTTGAGTGATACGCGAACAAACATAGAGACAGACGAACAAAAATTAAAACAATTATTGCTTTTTATAATGTTTTTTTTTTGTCAGGACAGACCATTTTTTAATTTTTCTTTAACTAACTCTTCGAGAATAGCGAATACCCACCCCCCGGCCCTAGTCCCGATATCCTCCAATTTTAAAATCATATCCCGAAAATCTCACCATTTTTAAAACTCAAAAACTTTGCATCCCTAACACATACATACATACATTGTTAATTTCTGTGGCTAAATTACCTCACACGCACCAACATTGTATATCCCGTGTCTCATACCTTGGATATCCAGTCAAAAGCCGGAGTAAAATTTCATTATTATTATTGCAAAAAAATTACCATAATTGTTGTTGTTTCAATGTGGTTGAGGTTTCCTAAGATCTATGAGTATGACAGTGCACACGCATAGCTACATACATACCTACATACACTGAAATGTAGCTTAGTGAAGACGTTATTAAATATAATTACGCATAGGCTTGCAGGCGTCAAGCTTAGAAACTTGATAACCGATTAGAAATAAGAAATGTGCTTGGCTGTATCATGGCCTATTATAAACATATCTTTTAACACATTTACGTACATAACATAAATAAATAAATGTTTTGCTTTTTTGTAGCTGAGTTGATTGGAGATTATGGAGCTTAAGGAAAGAAGACACCTTTCTACCTAAGTAGTTTAGCCCCAATTGAAACTACAGTTTTCGGATTCCTTGACTTTTAAAAATGGGAAAATTAGGGGTAAAAGGGCCACGAAAATCCTCAGGAAAAGAAAGGCTGTTTAAATCTTTAGTCTTCTCATACTGGCCTTAATAAAGATACAAAGGAAGTATCTGATAGAAAAAAACGGAAACATCAAAAAGTAGGATTTTGTGGCAGACCAGGGTTATCAATGCATGCATTAAGCATCTCTTCATACCTTTACAGTATTCATATCACTCAAATGTTCTATATTTCGCATATCAACTGTCTCAACCTCAATGAGGCGTTATTATGCGATGGGATTCGTTGCCATTTCGTTTCGTCTTAGCTCGCACAATCTATGAATTCGCATCGTATGCTGCATTTTGCCGTCAAATAACGCGATTTTAGACTATAATTATTAATGTGTGCGTACATAAATCTGATTACCCAACAAAAAATGGTGTAAGCGGTTGTAAGCTGATGACGACAGATGACCTTTTTAATAACCTCAAACTATTTTTGCACTTATTTTTTTTTTTAAATTCTGTACCTCATTGACGTGCCTGAGCATTAGCGTGGGTCGATTTGTATGGACGAAAGTTAACCGATATCACGAAATCGATTTTACGATAGGTTTTTTCGACCAAAACAAGTCCCAAAACCCGAATATAATTTTTTTTTTTTTTTCAAAAAGCTTTTATCGCCAACGTTTTTAGTGGACATTTCTGGTCCGGGCAGGGTATACATGAAAATTTTAAAATGAAATGAATATTTTTTTTGTAGGTCATGAAAAAACATTAAAAATCAAAGTCGAAAAAAATAAAAATAATTAAATTTCGCAGACTCGAAAATAATTTTTTGTTTTGGGCATGCGTGTTGGAACTTTTTTTCCTGAGCCCAAAACCTATCGAAAAATCGATTTCGCGATATCGATTAATAAATCGACCTAGGCTACTGAGCATACCTAGCATATTATACGACTTTGAAGCATGGTACCCACATTTATAAAAATCCGCACATTTTGTTCGTGGGTATATGCGCCCAAGTGCGTGTGTGCTTATTAGAATTTCTGTAATCTCTACATACTTCGCCAACCTATGTATGGATGTATGTATTATCAGCATTGTGGAAAGTGTGGCTGGTGTTGTTCCTACAGTTATTGGCCGGTTTAGCCGCTACTACTACGCTTTCGAGCTGACATAAATCGCTAGAAGCTGTTACGAATTTGAAGAATGGAAATTTAAAAACATATAAATACGCATAAATATTAGATTGCACGTGTTTGTATGTATGTATGTAATTACCCTCTAGGGAAAATCTCCATTGCAAAATTGGTCTCCTTCTACTAAACTCGGACTCCCAGTTTAAAGTAAACTCTTTTATTGATACTCTGTGGAAGGCTGCTTAGTTACAGTAAAATAATAGAAAAAAAATATTTTTCTAAATATTCATCTGTTTGTCAGTATGTTTGTACGTTCATCACTCATAATCCGTTGAGTAGAATTTAAAGAACATTTCACAGATATTTTGGTAGATAACCAAATTAAAGTTAACCGTCATTTACAACAGAGTGAGATCTTTTTATCCCTCTGTATACAGTCATGGCAATAAAATTATAAGTATACAAATTTTACAAAAATAAGCCAAAAAAACCAAAACCTGATTTAAATACTTATAGAAAAATAAAATGTTATTTATATTCAAATCCATAAAGTCGTTTCACTAGTTATTGTCTTCCCTACAGGGTAGCTACTAATAGATCATAGTATTTGAATAACTGCAATAGCCACTAATAACTGTTATTAAATCGTGTTTTGAAACTACGTTTTGCCTATTAACAGATACAATCATATATGTATATCTACAAATCTATATATTTTCGTTTGAGATCCCTCTTACTTCATCATATGTATTATATAAGTATAAGCATTCACATATGTACATATAGTAAATATATGTAGATGGTTATTACGTACAGAAAGTACAAAAAATTTGTTACAGTTTTTTGCCCGAGTTTATTTGTAATATAAACTATAACATTCTCTTTGCCTGTTTTATTGATTTTTACAGTTAAACTTCATTTAATATTTCGAAACAAACAATGAGCATAACAGACCTATACTTTGTTGCGCTAAATTAATGATTAGTTATGGCTTTACAGAATACGAGAAATCGATTTGCAACTCCAATTATTATCATTATGTATTTTTATTTGTTTTTGTGTGGTCTTTAACAACTTGGTGGCTCTTGAATGAGAGTTAGCTACTCATGTGGGGTCGTGGAAATTGGTTCAATAACCCCATAGCTATTATGAAGAGAATTCAACTAATTGAAAATGTTGGTCTTGTTATTATTTCTATGTTCTTCTTCAATTGGCGCAAAACTCAACAAAGCGACCTAAGACAATCAATATCAAATAAAATAAAATAAAATAAAATAAAATAAAATAAAATAAAATAAAATAAAATAAAATAAAATAAAATAAAATAAAATAAAATAAAATAAAATAAAATAAAATAAAATAAAATAAAATAAAATAAAATAAAATAAAATAAAATAACATAAAATAAAATAAAATAAAATAAAATAAAATAAAATAAAATAAAATAAAATAAAATTATATAAAATAAAATAAAATAAAATAAAATAAAATAAAATAAAATAAAATAAAATAAAATAAAATAAAATAAAATAAAATAAAATAAAATAAAATAAAATGAAATGAAATGAAATGAAAGTTCAATCAATTAAATTAAAACAACGTTAAACAAAATAAAATAAAATAAAGTTAAACAAAATAAAATAAAGTTAAACAAAATAAAATAAAGTTAAACAAAATAAAATAAAATTTTTCGAATTTTTCTACCGAATAACACACAATTCAAAAGACTTGAGCAACGAACTTTCAAAATGAGTGAAAAATTCAAAAGCTCGCTCAAATGTTATTTTTTCGTAATTTACACTCAACATACAAGTAAGCTTTTGCTCACATCTACGGAGTGAGAGATTTGCACAACTACTCAAAATATTTAACAACAATTCGAGACTCAAAATTGAGCGATTTAGCAGTGCTTAACAACAAATTATGAGTCAATTAGTAGAACATCTGTTCAGCTACAAAATCACAAAAAATACTTGCAACGATGGCTTCAAGTTTGATCGTAAGTAGGAGGAAGATATATTTTTTGCCGGTTCTGGGACTAGATACCTTTTTTCACCTTCTTAAACATTGTGGCGTAAAAAAAGCTTTAATGCTTTTGTCTTATACAACTTACCTACAAAGCTTATAGAACTATGAAAAATTACGTTGAATCAAAATAACAAACTCCGGATGGCCTTTGAGATATTCCAGTCCTGTTATGTTGAGCGGTAGTATCGTCTCGTCTATTTAACTAACAATAATTTGTCTACTAAAACCTTTTTGTTAATTTCTCAATGTTATCATATCAACCAATCAAAAAAATTTCTTCTACTTTCTAAGCTAAAATCAATTAAAAAGTAGAAGTAAATTAAATCACTTTAATTATACAGAAATACATTGTAATAATAACAAAAACATCGGCTGACTGCCTCACTGACCGGCTATTTTTCAAATTATCTACAACACTTTCACCATTCCATGCAAAATCGCACATTTAATCGGCAACACGTAAACCATGAACACTTTTTTGCTCAAACAGTTGGTAGCAAAAAATTAATTACAACATTAACTACGAGTATTAAAGAGTGAGAAGTGTAAGAGGACGCAGGTAAAACAACACAACAACATTCTTTAAATGTTTAAAGCTGAGCTAATGATATCGACCAAAAAAAATAGAGATGTTCTATTGTATGTAATTGGTAGTGATGAAAGAATAAACGAAGCATGGCAAAACGTTGGCCAACAACACCAATTGACCATGAAGTGATTATAAACAATGAAGTTGCATCATTGTTGTCGTTACTGCGCATGCGCAACGCAACATGGCGAACATCATTCTTGTCCATAATAGATTACACTGTGCGAAGCAAGGAGGAGAATTCATTAATTATAAATAAATAAGTTAATTTCATTAAAAAAGTGTAAGAAGAACGTTTAGTTGCGATTGCGTGCAATCAGCAGCAACAACAAAAATAACGAGCATTGCAAGTCATTACATGCTAGCCATAGACATTCACTGCGTTACGATTGTAAATACCCAGCAGGTAAATCTAAGATGTGTATTAGTTTTATTTTATTTTAGTTTAGTTTAGTTTAGTTTAGTTTAGTTTAGTTTAGTTTAGTTTAGTTTAGTTTAGTTTAGTTTAGTTTAGTTTAGTTTAGTTTAGTTTAGTTTAGTTTAGTTTAGTTTAGTTTAGTTTAGTTTAGTTTAGTTTAGTTTAGTTTAGTTTAGTTTAGTTTAGTTTAGTTTAGTTTAGTTTAGTTTAGTTTAGTTTAGTTTAGTTTAGTTTAGTTTAGTTTAGTTTAGTTTAGTTTAGTTTAGTTTAGTTTAGTTTAGTTTAGTTTAGTTTAGTTTAGTTTAGTTTAGTTTAGTTTAGTTTAGTTTAGTTTAGTTTAGTTTAGTTTAGTTTAGTTTAGTTTAGTTTAGTTTAGTTTATTTTATTTTATTTTATTTTATTTTATTTTATTTTTTTATTTTATTTTATTTTATTTTATTTTATATTATTTGATTTTATTTTATTTTATTTTATTTTATTTTATTTTATTTTATTTTATTTTATTTTATTTTATTTTATTTTATTTTATTTTATTTTATTTTATTTTATTTTATTTTATTTTATTTTATTTTATTTTATTTTATTTTATTTTATTTTATTTTATTTTATTTTATTTTATTTTATTTTATTTTATTTTATTTTATTTCATTTTATTTTATTTTATTTTATTTTATTTTATTTTATTTTATTTTATTTTATTTTATTTTATTTTATTTTATTTTATTTGATTTTATTTTATTTTATTTGATTTTATTTTATTTTATTTTATTTTATTTTATTTTATTTTATTTTATTTTATTTTATTTTATTTTATTTTATTTTATTTTATTTTATTTTGTTTTATTTTATTTTATTTTATTTTATTTTATTTTATTTTATTTTATTTTATTTTATTTTATTTTATTTTATTTTATTTTATTTTATTTTATTTTATTTTATTTGATTTTATTTTATTTTATTTTATTTTATTTTATTTTATTTTATTTTATTTTATTTTATTTTATTTTATTTTATTTTATTTTATTTTATTTTATTTTATTTTATTTTATTTTATTTTATTTTATTTTATTTTATTTTATTTTATTTTATTTTATTTTATTTTATTTTATTTTATTTTATTTTATTTTATTTTATTTTATTTTATTTTATTTTATTTTATTTTATTTTATTTTATTTTATTTTATTTTATTTTATTTTATTTTATTTTATTTTATTTTATTTTATTTTATTTTATTTTATTTTATTTTATTTTATTTTATTTTATTTTATTTTATTTTATTTTATTTTAGTTGAGCACTAGTATTTTTGCTCACGAGGTCTGTTTGTTTAATTATGTAGACTATTTAATAATTGCGTTAGGAAATTATACAACTTTTTTTTTTTTGTAAAGCGTAAATGCATCAGTTATTCTGAAAATGTAGCAGCCATAAACAATTTTTTACAATCATAAATATTTATGAAAGTTCATTAACGCATTGCCTTTGAAATCGAAAGCGTTGCAAAGTCATTTCATATTAATCAATATACGGCTGGTGTTATAATTTAAAGGTGTATGGAATTTTAAGTTTCGCAGAATGCATGCAGCTTAAATGTAAGTACATGGTCCAGAAACAAATAAAATAAAAAATAAACAAATAATTCAGTGAAATTTGAGTTGAGTATCACTTTTTGGAATATTTACTATCAATTATTTACCTTTAACTCCACCACTCCAAAATCTGTGTTTCTCATATTCATAAATCAACTTTAACCTCTTTTGGCATACGAAATAATGACTTCATCTGCCTAGCAAATCATAAAACAAATTAGCTCCATAATGCTTTTGTAATTTCATCTTACAATGAAACATTTTGATTATAATTACGTCTTTAATTTTTTTTTACCATTTTTGAGTTGGTGAAATTTTATTTTCATTGAGGTTTCTCTTCACAATTAAACGCAGTAATTAGTCGGGTTGTGCGCATGCGTGCCATTAGCGCACTCTGGCCTTTGTTATTTTTTCGTTTAACCTTTTAGTACTACATTTTTAATTCGTTTTTTTCTTCTAAATGTAAACTGCTTTAATGTATATTTGATGAGTAGCCAAAGCTTAACTGTGCCAAGTCATAGTGACCAACACCATCACCCACGTCCATCAACACAATGGGGCATAATGGAGCAATCTAGTTCAGAATAAATATTTTGCAGCTTTCACTCGTCTTCCATTATTTACGATTTAATAAATGTATATAAGAAGATAAGTTCGGGCTATCAGTGTGATTAGCAACTCTGCTCTCTACAGCCATCCAGATCCAGTTGCCTAGAATACTCGGGTCCTCGGAGAGGTCAGCGATCAAAGCCAAGATAGGTGCAGTGTTTAGAGTGCCGCTGATACCTAAAAGTATTCCGTCAGACTAGCAGTCTATAGAGAAGGACTTGATTTACCACGATCCAATAAATCTACAACTTCCAAGACCCTATCAGACCAGACAGTACTATGCATTTTCAGCTATTACCGGGTCGTCGCACTCCAACGATACTTCCACCAGCACCTTCGCCTAGCTTTCTCTGCATATAGATAACTAATGAGGTGTCCTAGAAAAGTTACCTTCCAAGGAAAACGTTTTTTTACCCCCTCGTGGGCCCGTAACTCTCTTAACCACCATTTTCTCTTCACCTTCTCGTCTTCCCTGTCACCCCCGGCGGCCTTGTCATCATTAAAACCGGCTTTTCGGGGTTGTTTGTTTCGTCCAGTTTGTCTGTCTTGTCCGCAATGACCATCTTGTCTGTCCCATGCGTCTATCCCGACTTGCCAATCTGCCAACCCTAATTAGCTTTGGAAACAAAATCTTCCCCTCCACTTACCACAGTTTTTGGCTCGCTGCGTTACCTTTTTCACTCATTTTAAATACATTCGTAAGATGAGCTCGCCTTCTCAGCTAGCTTAGATGGAAAGAAGCCTGGGGGTCAAAAGTCAGGCTCCTGCATTTAAACGAAGGCTTCCTTAGCAAAAATAAATCCAAGCTATTGAACTTTCAATCCATCAAAGCTACTCAAAACTGCTTCATAAGGCAAACTACCTAACAAATATTGCCAGCTCTAAAACCCCCGCTGATTCTGCCGGCAGCATAACTAGCGGATGGCGGATGCATTCATATGTTAGTGCTTCCTCTTGAACAGCAGGTGGCAAACATTACATTGGCGCAATGCAGTGGCAGTCAACTGTCAGCTCAACGTTTATTGGGCACAAGTGGCCAAAAGAAGGAAGAAGAAGCAGCAACACCAGCCATTTATAACCACATGAATTATTGCGCAAGTGCAGCGAATTGCACTAATAATTGAAAGCAATCGCAAAACATTTTATGATGGATGCTGGTTCAACCAGCAAAACAGCAAAACCTAAGCAAAGGATGAAGTCAAGGAAAGAAGTAAGAAGCAGAGAGAATAAAATGTTTAAAAATAGCGCAAAAAATAGAATGTTGAAAAAAGTAAAAGTACAAAATGCATTGAATCGGTCCAAAGCAAGCAGGAGACGGCACGCGGCTGAAGCAGATCAACCAATTTGTTGCACATCGAACGCTTTTCATTGTTGCATTGAGTCAAATGGTTGTCATGTAAGTTGTTGGTAATTGCACTTGGCATTGGACGGCCGGCCACGCGCGCTTCCGAAGCCAATCTTCACCATAAAAAGGAAATGTCCAATGGCTCAAAATGGCTATTGTGGGAATTTTTGTGAATGTTATCTAACGCAATGGCAATTACTCATGACCGACACATTCGTCACGGGACAATGAACAAAAACGGGCTGACAGTTAAGGTGGGACAAACAAGGTGACACAATTCATATGGGTGTGGACGAAATTTGTGGAAGTTTTGGCGCTTTTAAACAAGATCAAGATCTTCTTTAGTCCCAAGAAACTGGATTCGTCCTTCACGGGTTTCACGGAAAAAGTTTAAATAGTTTTAAAGTGTCCAGACTGCAGTTGAGCCAAATTAGCTGGCGTCTCCTTAGACAAGTCGCATAGTTCTGTTGCTGAAAGTGAGCCTCAATCACCAAAAAAAGCTTAGAAAGACCTAGACCCGATACAACCTAAAGTCTGTGACATAGGCAGGGTGAACTACTCTTACAACAACAACAGTAGAGTTCAACCCAAGACGAAATTACTGATCTACTCTTTATGTATCTCGATAGTTGGCCCGAAACTCCGTTGGATCTCCCCGTCATTTCATCTATTGCCGGATTGCAGTGTGCCCCTTTCAACTGGAGGCAGGTTCACGTTTAGAAGTTAGTCTGAAGATAAAAGTGTCCTAATCTCTGCTTCGGAATAACTAATACTGGAATCCACCGACTGGCCGACCTCATATTCGAAGTACTAGATTACAGCTATCGACAATCGCAAGCCAACTATCGATCCACCTTGTATCCTAACTTCTGTGTACCTATATAATCAAAGCAATCCACTCCAAGCGAGGTAAGATGCGTTGGATGTGGGGCCGTCCCCTCCTTTACAAGCGCATCACTTGACAAGTGCAGCATTCACAAATGCTTCCTGATTTCCAATGGACGAACGAATTTGTGCTTTGGTTTGTTATCTGATGCCTATCTAGTTCTAGAAATGCCACGATACGCACACACACACACGCACATACATTTGGATGAGTGCGAAGTTGGTTGGCGCACTCTTGGATTGCAAAAATAAAAACACAAGCAATCCCATTCAACGGGAATGCAACAGAAGGCGCGAAAGGAAATGTTAAAGTCAAAGAGTTGCTTAGAAACGCCTTTGGCCAATGGCGCGCTCGCTACGCAAAACTAATTAAAACGGTACTTTTTGTCACTAACCTACAAAAGTTACTTTGAGTAAACTCTAAAGAGAGTAACTCGGGATTAATCCCTTTCGACTCACAGTGGATTTTAATTGATCCCTGTTAGTCACTTCCAGTTATAAATAGTTGGCATAAGTAAATATTAATTTAGGGAGCATTCTTCTGAGGGCGAGATGAAAAGACGAGCCGTCCTATCGTATACATTGGTGTATATTCGGCTCATATTGGTCTCTCCATCTTAAATGAACAAGTCAACCCATATAAAGTGATTCCTTTACAACTCACTCCGGACTCAGCCTAGACTAATCGCATTTTTTGCAGGTTACCGTCGCATGCGTAACCCCACACACATGCTCTTCACCAAAACGGCTCTAGAGCTGAGTGCATGTTATGTTAAATCTGCCTAACCATCCAAACATACACAGTGACTTCGGTTTCCTTCACAGATACAGACAATCTTAACAGGCGTTTTTCTCACCAAATCGTTAGAGGGCACAGGGGACGATTGTGTCGCGTAGTAAGCTGTCGACTTATAAAAGTTGTAAATTCGCTGCCACACGCATTATTTGTTGTAATGCCAGTTGGACAATGGGACATTTTCATTCGGAAATGTTGGGTAAGAGATTTTCCTTAGCATGTGCAAAGAAAATGGTCACAAAAAAATTCAAGAGAGCTTACCTTCGAGAATCTGGCCTTGAAATAGACTTCTCAATTGGGTAAAATGTGTGTTACTATAACTATCTTCGGTATTTACGATACTGTTTTTGGATTGTAGTAAGATTTTTAAAGTAGTTTCAATGCTATTTTCGAAATTCTTTGAAATTTTTGTCTGTACTTCCAGGGATATTTTCTGAACTGAGGATTGCTTAATTCGGCATTTAAGAGATTTCAAGATAGTTTTCGAAATCTAATGTAGATTTTTCGGTATTTACGAGACTGTTTTTCGGATTTCGAAGAATTTTTTTTAGGATTTTAAAACGATTTTTCAGATTTTCAGAACTAATTTATTAATTTTTTATTATTTTAAATTTACTGACCTTGAGATTGTCAGCACTATTTTCGTAAATTTTATGACTTCATCATGACTAATTTCCGAATTTTTTCGGTATTTAAAGTATTTGTGGATCTAAGGATTGTTTAATTTGGTATTTCGGGCCCATTATCGGCATTTTATCAAGATTATTTCGAAATTACGGGAATATTTATCGAATTTTCATGATTACTTAACGTTTATTTCGGATTAAAGATTAAATGATGATTATTGTCAGATTATTTTTCATTTTTTTCTAGATTTTAACAGGGTTTTATTGGTACTTTCGGCACTATTTTCGGAACTAAAAATTATTTATTTTAATATTTTGGAAACTCCCTTCGGGATCGTTTAAAGTTTATTTCGGATTCAGGATGCCATCATAGTTATTTCCAGATTTTTTTCGGGATTTTAGTAAAATTATTTCAGCACTATTTTCGATAATTTTTGGGACTATAATCGGGATTTCATTCAGACTATTTTGGTATTTTTGTGTATTGTTTTTTTGGGACCTTATCAAATCAAAACAAAATCATTACAAATATTTTGATGGTGGCTGAGTTCATGTACATATGAACAAGTTTTGAGCACTGGTTAAGTCTCTGGTTAGACTCCTCAAGAAAAGCGTTTTAAGGGGAAGGGAGAAGGCAACCTCCGGGATACTTGGACCCCTTTATGCCGCATAATTAATCATAATCATACCACTGTGCAGCACACAAAAGATACACGCATACATGTAGCTCATATGAGTCAGAGGTTTTGCGGCTTTTGGTTTAGACCGCATTATCCGCAGGTGCTTTTGCAACATTCTTTTTGTTGTAACTACAAAAACAACGTAAAGGCAAGCACAGCTTTTATGGTGACAAAAAAAACAACCTTCTTATGATTTAACCACTGACTACTTGCACGCCAGCAAGTTTTATGGACCATCAGTCTATTTGTTAATCCGTTCGTTCGGCCATACGTTCATTCGTACGACTGTGGTTGGACAGCATTTTGTATGACAAAATGACATTTGTAATTTGCCACACGCAGCATTCCACGCGCTGGGATCATGCCACAAACATAAATCTACAAACACATCTTCGCCTGCTCATGTGGCCTGTGTTTATGTGGCATGCAACATTCCCTCGGGGCCGCTACAGGGCAAGGCGCTAGCAAAACGCATAAAAATTTGTGCAATAAAGCTGACATAATTTTGAAATTCTATAACGATTTGTGTTCACTAAATAAACAAATGCGAACAGATAGCAAAGTGGACAAGCATAAATGTGAGCTCGTGTGGGCTAATATGACATTGCAATCGGTTTTTATTTTTCCTATTGAAAGTGTGCCATAAAGATAACTCCTAACTGCCAGTCTGCTCACACTGCCCACTTCATCTTCCGAAGGTGACGGTGAACTTAAACAGTCAGCGCAATGAAGTCAAGAAGAATAATGGTATTTGTATGAGGGCTCTACTGTCTTGTCTAAATAAGCTTAAAAGCTCATGTTATTGCTTTTTAAACTTGAATCGTTCTATTTAAAAAAACAAATGAAACTTCCAAGCCATTTGTCATCTGTGGCAGAAGTCTTAATATTGTTTGTCCAGCGTAACATAACCTTCGTACAGAAGTACATGGTTGGAAATCTTGGGCTTTATTTGAAATTATTTACAAGAAGAAAAAAAGGGGCGTGACACCTCCCGCACAATTTTACTTTTTCAAGCTGAATATTTTCAGGGATCTGAAAATTGCTTAAGAGATATTCGATATAAACACCATACTCATGAAAAAATTGAGAGTTATCGATAAAGGGGGCGTGGCACCTCCCATTCAATTTAATTTTTCAAACCGAATATCTCCAATAGGGTTCATGGCAGGTATCTCAAAATTGGTGTGGCTATATTCGATATCAATACCATGCTGACGAAAAATAGTGGGAGTTAGCGGGAAAAGGGCGTGGCATTCCCCCTTTTTTTCTTGCCCAATTATCAATTAGAGGCGATTTAATATAAACACATTTAAAATAATGAGCACTGGGTTATTTTTAATTTGGTAGAACGCAGATTAGCGGGTCATTTAGTCGAACGATTGTAAAAATTTCTCTCCGTTAATTTTTTTATTGCGTGCAATATTCACGCTCACTGTATTCTACTTATCTCATCCCCAGCTGGCAGGTTATATTTATTGCCTATTTAGCTTAGCGCCAGTCGTTTAGAGTAAACAAACAAATACGACAAAGCTAAAATTGTGGTGAAATTTATATGAGACAGACAATGTTATCAATTTCGAAAAAAAAAATAAAAAATTTACGCAACATAAACAACATGATCCAATAATACAGAGCGTAGTAGCACAACAAACAGAGACAGACACATGTTTTTCATTTATTTTGTTTTTGTTATTTATGGGTTTAATGTCAAAATTCGAGAAAAAATTAGAAATCAGCTGGTCTGTGCACTTGGATCATGACAAAGGTACTACTATCAACTAATATATATTTATAAGCACTTGACAACACGTGGCTGAATTAATCAATTAGATTTTCTTACGCAGTGTAGTTTTGGGGGTTTTAGTTTTCTGAGAGCAAACACTTTTGGTTTTTTTTCTTTGCTCTATAAGTAATAAATAGTCCTAATAAAATATGAAATTTTGAAACAATTTTGACACGATCCTGAAAATTCCCTTCTGTTCTAGTAACGGTTTCATTAATGTTTTTGTTTTTGTTTGGCACCGGTTTCATTTGATTATTAATTATATCGAATTCTCTTCAGTTTAGACTTCGGTTACGACCGATTGGGCTACGATTATCGTCAAGATTTCGATACAGAAAGTAAATTAAAATATAAATATGAAAATTTACGGCGAAAAAAGTATCCCATTGTGGTAAAATGTATCTTAAACTTAAAGTTGAACATCTAGGAATACATTGACTAAAATTTCATTCAACTCCAAGCAGCAGTTTTTGAGTGATGCGCGTACAAACATACATACAGACAGACAAAATTTTAAAAACTGTTGCGTTAGCTTCTGGTACTCTATTGAATACTTCCTGTACGCTTTAAATTCACATATGCAACGCACAATATTTCCTTTTAAAAATATTCTTACATACAAATAGGTATGTACATATGTATTTATAAATATATGTTTATATATGAATATATATAATCTAATCTTACCCACACATATTTATCTAATCATACTTATTAATTTAACGCTCATCACTCTCTCATAATAAAAGTCTCTTAGAACAAATGTTCGACTCGCTCGAGAGTAAGCTTAGATCGTATCCAAATGATAATGAATACGCGAAGGGCGGTGTAGCCGACAGACAGCCGACAAGCGTATAAAACACAGAAACGTAGACAGCGCAATATCAGAAAGTGAAAAATTGTAATCGTGTTTAGAGTGCTAAGTGAAAGATTTAAGACTTTCAATTCAAATTATTAATTTCATTAAACCAAAGAAGAAAACAAAAATTATACAAAAATGCGTTTGGGAGCAACGGTGCCAAATTTCAAAGCAGAAACTACCAAGGGACCGATTAGCTTTTACGATTGGCAGGGAAGCTCGTGAGTTGGATTTATTTGAATTCTTAAATTTTATCTGTGATTTTGTGTGGAGCAAAAGAAGTGTGAAAAATTAATTGAAAAGAATTAGTAATCAAGTTCATACGAGTTATGCGATATGTGATATCTGTTTTCCTCTAAAAAGTGATAAATTAGTAGACAGGCACAGTGGTGTAATTACTGAATGTGTACAACTAATTTTACAATTTTTAAGAATTTTGAAATTGGTGAAATTCTCCTTTCGACTAATATTTCTTTAAGTAAACAATTGCAGCTCGAATTTTAATTTATACACATTACTTCGCTGTTTATGGAATTGGAAATATAAAATTTCAAATCATGCACTAAAACAGCTTTGTTAGCCTTACAAAATTGCTAATCGCAAAAGTAAGGCAACGAATATTAATTCAGTGCATCCACTAAAGGCAAGCAACCGTAGGTACATTAAACCAGGTAGAGAATATACTTAACACGGATTGGGTTTCGTACTAGACCGAAAAAGAACAAACTTGTATGGCCATAAATCTAAAGCATTGGAAATGTGTGAAGTTTCTACTGCTGGAAAAGTTCTAGTAGAGCCTTTTATTCAAGTTGTTAAAATAAAATAAAATAAAATAAAATAAAACAAAACAAAACAAAATAAAATAAAATAAAATAAAATAAAATAAAATAAAATAAAATAAAATAAAATAAAATAAAATAAAATAAAATAAAATAAAATAAAATAAAATAAAATAAAATAAAATAAAATGAAATAAAATAAAATAAAATAAAATAAAATAAAATAAAATAAAATAAAATAAAATAAAATAAAATAAAACAAAATAAAATGAAATAAAATAAAATAAAATAAAATAAAATAAAATAAAATAAAATAAAATAAAATAAAATAAAATGAAATGAAATAAAATAAAATAAAATAAAATAAAATAAAATAAAATAAAATAAAATAAAATAAAATAAAATAAAATAAAATAAAATAAAACAAAATAAAATAAAATGAAATAAAATAAAATAAAATAAAATATTTTTGTGATAAAGGGGGAACAGTGGCTCATCAGTTGTGATTTAAATAACTAGTTGCTTTGACTGCCGGGTAGCATCACTTTTAGCGCACATAAATATGCTTGTTTGCGCACATAAATATGCTTATCTGCCTACTATGTATATTACAATTGTAAACATATATTATGACTTTTATGGCCTACCACACAACTATAGTATTGTATGACATCCATTTCAACAAATTATCACATTTCTCATTGAATATATTACAGTTGGGTTGTGCTATTCTCCCACCCCTCCGATTTTACACCCGTTTGCACAACAGAGCTAGGCCGTATCGCTGTGCATCAGCCAGAATTTGCAAAACGTAATGTAAAGTGCTTGGCACACTCGGTGGACGATTTGAAGTCGCATGTTGACTGGGTGAACGACATCAAGTCGTATTGTTTGGATATTCCCGGTGATTTCCCTTATCCAATCATTGCTGATCCTCATCGTGATTTGGCTGTACTCTTTGGTATGTTGGATGAAGAGCAAAAGAAAGATCCAGAGATTGGCAAAACTATACGCGCGTTGTACATCATTAGCCCCGAACATAAAGTACGCTTGTCGATGTTCTATCCCATGTCTACGGGCAGAAATGTTGAGTAAGTTGAAGTCTAATTTAAATAACTATAAAGCGTCTACTTTGTGTGCTAATTGAATGCGAATTTATTTATTTGTTATTCTAGTGAGATTTTACGTTGCATTGATTCTTTGCAATTGACTGACAAACTGAAGGTTGTGGCCACACCTGCTAATTGGACGGTGAGTCATTTTGAATTTTTGTTGTATTTAATTTTATTTTCTTTTATTTTATTTTAATTTATTTTATTTTATTTTAACTTATTTTAAATTATTTAATTTCATTGATATTCAATTTTCTTTTTCTCTACTTCCAGCCTGGTACTAAAGTGATGATTTTACCCACTGTAACTGATGAGCAAGCAAACAAACTGTTCCCGAAAGGTTACGACAAAGTTACGATGCCTTCCGGTGTTAATTATGTTAGAACCACAGATAATTACTAAATATTTTTCAAAACAACAAAAAGTAAAACAAATCAAAATTATAATAACGAATTTCGTAAACCAAAAAAAAAAAGAACAATTAGCAATTTAACTCTTTACAAGTTGAGTTGATGCCCTTTTCAAATTGTATTATGTGCTAATCATTTTAAAAATGATTTTGTGCTTGATTTTTAGACTATTGTTACTGTTAAGTTCAAAAAAAGAACAAAAAATAAATTTTGAGTACAATTCAAATGATTCGTTTTAAACGATTCGTTTTAATATAAAAACAGGGATGCAGGCACTGGACCTCGTTATAAATCAAATCATTGGTGGATACAGGATTTTTTGAAAAGGGGATAAAAATTTTTTTAATGAAATATCGACATCCACAGTTTTTGGAAAACATGACTTTTTAGGTTCCAACGGGGCGAGGAGATTTGTACCCGAAACTAACCCCGTGGATCCGCCCGTGAATCACAAAACTCTTCCACTCCCTTATCGCGTTGCTCTTCTCTGCTACTGCTAACTTCTTGCTCAACATTTCAATTTAAATTTCAAAATTCAAAAACTTGAAAACCCGACTGTTAATCCACCAAAGAAAGTGAGCTTAAAATAGAATATATCCGATCTGTTAGTTTCGATTTGCAACAAAAAAATTGCAAAACGTTTCGATGTGTGGCAAGGCCTAGTTTTTCGCTATGAAAACAACAACAAACATGGCGCTATGGATATCGTGATTTAATCAAATTATAACAACTCGGAGTAGTTATGATTGATTTAGAAGCGCTGAAGGTTGAACTATTCAATTTGTTGTTGAATTATTAAGCTAAGCCAATTAGGTTAAATGCGAGAGTGAATGGAAAAAAATTTATTTAAGTACTTAATAATAGGAAATTAATATATATAAACGATTTCCGTTTTAGTTAATTGAATAATGAAAGTTCGTGACGTTGATGAACGAGATAATGGACTTTAAAATTTTCTCTTTCGTTCCTAAACTTTCGAAAAATGAAGATCGTTATGGCACAGCATGGTGGCATGTGATCATATAGGAAGTCCCAGGTTCATATTCCACGAAATGTAATATCGAAAAAACTTAAGAAACCCTTATCCAGAAGGTATGCCTCACACTTCCCTTGTATGTACTTACCTCTCGCAGTCGGATATATGACATTACCCAAATATTTCATCTTTCATTCACTGGTCCATTGAGTCCCCCCTTATTTGTCTGGATTTAAAAAAAAAACCTACATTTTCGTTAAAATGTTTATAAAATATTTTTATTTTTTTTTAGAACTTGCGTGCTAGTGTTAATACAACTCACACAACACGCTAACCTCTTTGTAAGTGTTCACGCTTAATAATACCCAAGAAATATTCGTCTTAGAATTATTTAATGTTCACCTTAATTATTTTATTATATTTTGATCTATATCTATTGATAATTGACGATCCAAAAATTGAGTGATTGAGCATTTTACAACAATAAACCATTACATCGACAATACAAATAGCAACAAAGCGTTATACAACAAGAGTTTATGACGTTTCGTATATTTCTTAAACCTTATATGCTGTTCAAAACTAAAATCTTAGCAAAAAGCAGAAAAATTCAATTTGTAAACATGTCTGTACTCAACTCTTGTTTACCGCATAATGCCATGTTCACATTGCGTGTTTTTGCATTTATTCTAAACAGCATATAGGACGCTTATGCTAAACATTTATTTTATATTTAATTTAGTCTAAATATATACTTGGCTAATTTGTGATTTTCGTTTGATTTTTGCGAACACTATTTGGAAGCTATAAAAAATTTAGCACAACATTATGATATATATGTATGTATATATGCAGGTATATATCGCCAAAAAAATATATATTCGTTAATACTTACTAATAACATTTATTCAAAACCTACAATAATAAGTAGTTAGCAAATCTAGAATATACAAAAAGCGTTATAACTATTTACTAAACCAATTTGTTTAAAGCAGTTTCGTTTTGTGTTTATGCTTTCGATATTTAAGTTCGAGTAGTTAAAGTTATAAGATGCTTATCATGAAGAGTAAATATGTATTTTATTTTTATTTGTCATAGATTTAAGTTTATTGTTATAATGTCTCAGTACTAATATTTTTCATATTGGCTGTGTTATTGTTTTATTACTATAACTATGTTTGTGCGTATGACTTAATAAGTGATCGATTTTACTTATTATCATTAATTTCAAATTTTATTTTCATTCTCCTCTTTCGTTTAACTAAAGGTGGCTACTGAAGTCTTAAACTATGTTCAGACTGACGTGACTACTTTATTTATAACAAATCAAGAATAAATATATTCAAGAAGCTTTTGCGTGTAGCATAATTTTAGGCGCCAGTGGACTTAATAAATTTAGCAATGAACGTGTTTACTGTTGTACAAATTAATAAAATCAAACTCTGTTAATTTAAACGAAACTAAGTAATTTATGATTTTATTTGCACAAAGCTTAATGTTATTCAAATGAAGAGAGTGTGTCAAGCCCAACACTGTCATAAGAAATTTTGATACTTTTCAGGCTTTTTGCTATAACTGGAAATAATACAGACTGCACTGCCTAGGAAAGAGGTAAGTCAAAACCTGACGTACTTTGCCTATTTGGAAGCCAGCGAATCATGGTATTCGCAACCTTGTAATTGACATTATTAAGATGATCATCTTAAAGAGAGGAACCTAGGTATATACTCCAGCCACAGGAAAGTTTACGTTCAAATTTATAAGCACATGATATCAACAGGGGGAAACTACTAGCGAGTCCATGGAATGCATGAGGAAGTAAAAAAAAATTATTTTCTCTTCAATTCTTATTCTTAAAAGGCATTTACAGTGGCGTGTAAAGAAATGTCGTCAGAAGTCAAAAACAATGTAATTTAAAACTTTGATGCTATTTTTTTCACCACCACTGTTCTTACTTATCTAATCTTAATATAAATTACAACCAATGAACTATTTATATTTGTACTTACTAATTAAACTAATAAATAAACTATATGAGCAAGCGTTTTAATATGACACAATTCTAAGCCTAAATAGCTACATATATTACAACGTACAGTGGCGGGGGAAAAAATAGCAATAATTTTCGGGAGAAAAATTTGACGAAACGCCATATTATACTTTCAGTAAAGACCTTGGAACCAGTGAACCTTTCTTGACATGATGCAGACGCCATTTAAGGCACGAGGCATGAATTAAAGTACTCTCTCGCCGAGCTAAGATCACGATATATTTGTCGATTATCGTATCGTATGGGAATCATACACAAAGTCGAAAAAAAAAATTATTTTTTTATTATACTACAATTTTTTTCACCGCCACTGTACATACATACTATCTATACAACTAAACATGTCTATACTTAAAAGTGAGCTAAAAATTCCTGGAAATCAAATACAAAGTAAACATTTTTGTTTTTGTTCTTTCAAATCGAGAATAATTGCAACAATATGCCCCATTGAAATATTTCAACCATTACGAATTACTATGTGCCATTTGAGTACACACTTTGCACTCACTCAACATTTAAATACTCGTACGTAATTTTTCACTCGCCACCCCCTGAATCACACTTGCATAGTCAACATTTCGGTGTATTACTAACCGCGCTGCCCGTCTCCAAATGTTGCATTATTAATTGTTGTAGACTCGATCGTAGGGCGCGCTCTTCGTTCATTTGCAATTTCATTTGTGACATTTCTTGTTGCATTTGACGTATGGCGGTCCATAATTGGCGTAGTGTTGGTGTTGAATCTTCATTTTCCAAACCTGATCAGGGTTGTGAGATTGTTTTGTTGTTGTTGATGAGTATTTGGTGATGCATGGTTGTAGTGGTGATGTTGTTTGTGGTGTTCGTTGTGATAAATGAAAAGAAAAGAAAAGCATAGAAAATTGTGGATGGTGCTTACTAGCTGTGATTGAACTACTACTGTATCTGTTGATCTATGGCTGATATGTATGTGATGCTATTGCTACTATTTAAATATGTTTGTATAAAAGAATTAAATATTGAATATAAAAAGACCAACAAAATTAAAGAGGTTGCCACTTATTATCATCAAAGGGTATTTTACATCGACTTTCAACACAAATCTTTTAAGTAATGCTGCCAGCAAAGGTTGCCTTCTAATCTTATTATAATTATTCTTTTATAAATCCGATGTAATCTGGAAAGCGACTTTGCCTATAAAATCAGCTCCCGTAAGAAATTAAAAAAATAACTTGAAATTTAAAAACATTTTTAATGAGAAAATTCAAAAAAAAATTTTGTTTGATTTTTTCTATTATTTTGATTTTTTTCTCATTTAAAAAAAAATTATTTTTTAAATATGTAGTATTTCTTAAATATTTTAATTTTTTTTAGAAGTTCAAACTTCTTTATTATTTACATCTTTATTATTTTTAAATTTTGTTTTATTTTTTTTTTTTATTTTTTTTATTTTTATTTTTTTTTTTTTTTTTTCATTCATTGTATTCTTAATTTTTTCTGTATTCTTAATTTTTTCTGTATTTTTAATTTTTTCTGTATTCTTAATTTTTCCTGTATTCTTAATTTATTTTTTTAATTTTTCTTTATTTTCTAATTTTTTTTATTCTCAAATTTTTTTTTATATTCTATTTTTTTTTATTTTCTATTTTTTATTTATTTTCTAATTTTTTTTATTTTCTAATTTTTTTTATTTTCTAATTTTTTTTATTTTTTTTTTTTTTCATTAATTTTTATTTTTTTTATTTATTTTTTTTCCATTACTTTTTTTATTTTTCATTGCTTTCTATTTTTTTTGCCAACAATTCCAAAAAGTAATTAAAATCAATCAAATAATCAAAACGATTCAAAAAAATTTCAGATTTTTTATTATTTTTAGAATTAATTGTTATTTTTTTATTATTATTTTTGAAATTATTATTAAAACCCGAAAATGGTAGGTAATCAATCATAAGTAGGATTTTCCAAAAAATACCAATTAAACTATTTGTACTAGAAAAAAAAGTCGAAAAATCCTAAGTACTGCTCAGCCGGGCTGTAACTATAGCTAAAGCTTAGTAGAGGAGACGGTTGAAATAAACTAAAACTACAATTCTAAGTTTTACTTAAAAACATTTAAAATAGTAAATATTTTGATGGAAAGTATTCATAAATAATATTTTAAGATATAGTCAGCCGAAAGCGTGATCTTCCTCCCAACCAACGATATCCAATCAATGAATGTTCAATGTAGGCAGCTATATACAATAAAAACAACTAAAAAAAGAGAATAATTGGCCAAAACTACTCTCACAATTTCTTTCGACTACAAACTACGACTAGGAAAAAGAGAAGTACGTAACAGAAAAATGTTTAGCAACATGCAGACAAATAAAAACAAAGACAAGACTAAGATGACTTGAAAATATTTGTCAACATGTTCCTGTTTATATGTATGGTTTTGGATTTTTTTTTTGTTGTGGTTATTGTTGTTGTTGCTAATTGTGTGTATTCACGTGTCTTCTATTAACGCTACATACAAGAAAACAGTAATTGATTTGGTTAATAGTTTTAAAAAAATTTTATTCTTCATTTTCATTTGTTTAATTTTTTTTTTTTTCAATTTCACAAATACATTGAATGCAAAACCTCACACACTGGATCATGATGACTTAGTATTAGTTACATAATTAATTTAAAAAAAAAATTAAGACTCATGATTAACTAAACTAAAAAATTAAACAAATACATTTGAAATGTACATATACACATATATATATGTATATATTTTTTTTTTTTGTTAAATACTATCTAGAAACAACTACTTAATATTTATTTATTGTTATTTTTCAAATTATTTTTAAAAACTTCGTTACGCTTATTTCGTTACTACAAGTTTTTTTTGTTTGATTTTTTTTTTTTTTTGTTATTTTTTGCGATTAAATACTAAAATTTTTTGTTGAAATTAAAAAAAAAATATTTTATTTTCGCTAATATTTGTTCTTTTTTTTACAAATTTTTTAAAAACTTTATTTTTTTGTCTGTTTGCTTTTCAATCTCTTTCGTTTTCGTTTCCAATTTCACATACAAAGCATTTTATAAATCCTCGACTTATGTATGTATATTCAATCCTGCCCTTCTTCATGGACATCATTTAAAGGCTACAAAGTTCTAATCGTCTTTGATTTATTTTACGTCTTTGGCAGAAGTTAGTAACACTTTTCTATAAAAAAACAAATAAAATAAAGAAAATATAAAACAAAAAATTAGTTATCGTTGTAAATGACTAATGAAATGCATTTGAAGCAAATCTCATATTGAAGGCATGCATTTCGGCTTATTTGCATTACAAAAAAAAAAAACAATTATTTCAATTAAAAATATCGTAATAATAGACGTTTTCTGTTTGGCGCGCATATATACAGCTGCGTGCGAAATATTAGTAGGTACGACGTATACGCACTATTAAGTTTTTGTACGCAACTGTACAAAGAAAAAACATTCTCTTATAAATATTACATATACAATATATATTATCCAGCAATGGGCAGACTGCATTAAAATTATAACGCTGTGAGTTCCATTTCCAGTACCACTCTTTTATGATTTCTGAGTGGAATATCATTTCATTATCACTCAATTTTTTTTACCATTCAACTTCGATTGTGTGTGGAGATGCACTTTCTTTAACATTAAAATAAAGTTTTAGTGTTAGCTAATGTGAATCTCCACTCAAGTTTGAATGATAATTTCAGAGCAATTTTAGTACGCCCTGTGCCGTTTCATTTCACTTAAACCCGTTTGCTAATGTGACTGTGAGTTACTGATTAATTTTCAATGCATTTTTTAATTCAACAAAGATTTTAAATAAAACCCCAGCTAATAAATTTTTTTGTTACGGGCACCCTGTGCCGTTTCATTTCACTTAAAGCCGTTTTCAAATGTGACTGTGAGTTACTGATTAATTTTCAATGCATTTTTTAATTCAACAAAGATTTTAATAAAAAAAAAACAGCTAATAAATTTTTTTGTTACGGGCACCCTGTGCCGTTTCATTTCACTTAAAACTTTATTGGCATCACTCAGCGCTCAAATCCTTTTTCAATGTGTATTTACTGTCAATGGAAACTACCCATCTCTGATATTATCTATACATACATTTAGGCATACTTTGGCAATAAATAAATTATTAATACTAGCATAATTTTATAAATTAATTAAGTTATTTGCTTAGCTGCACTTTGGGCTTAAGTAAGTAAGATGTATGACAAAAAAGTTAATTATATTCAAATGTGGCAACAAAAAAATTAAAGTCGCTTATGGCAAAAAGCAAGCAATCCGCTAGCTATCTTGATTTATTTTAAATAATTCTAAATCATAATATAAGTTTAAAAATTGTATGTATATGACTTTTTTAAAGCCGCTCAAGTAACAACACCCTATAAGAAGTAACGCCTGTATAAAAACCTTTAAACCTGTTTAGTTGTCATGACTTTGTCATTGGTCGGTCGCATTAGTCGGCCTGTAAATGTAACCCTATTCAAAGTAATCTTTAACAGTGGCAAAAGATACATACATATGCATATAATTTGTTCCTATTATTTATTTAGATATGCTAGCTAAGTAAAAATAAAGCTATTGCAAGATGGCCTAATAATTTGCAAAAAAAAAAAAACACTGGTTGTTATTGTTAAAAATACATATAGCATAACCTATAACCTTTGTCTTAAAAATGTATTTCAACTTTGTTACTGCGCATGCGTAAAGCCTCTGTCACACCATAAACATTATCGTACAAACATATGGGTTTTTCTATTATTTACAATGTAATATACATACATACTTGCATAAAATTCGGCTTAAAATTATTAAGTCATAGTATTCGTTCAATTTCTTATATGAAAAATGGCAAATGTACTAGCTTTGCGTGGTATATAAGCTTATAAACGAATACCTTAAGATCACTTAAATTCAAAATGGGAGAGTAGTTTTCTAAGTTATTCGTTTTTATCAAAATAATTTTTGAGAAATTTTATCTGCAAAGTTTAAAAATCTTTTTACTGCAGCTAAAAATAAGTTTATCGCGAATTTTTAAAACATTTTTCAGGCTTCATACGCTTTTGGAATTTTCAAAACTTTTTTAAAATTTCAAGTTACTTTGTTAAAATGTCAAAAATTTAAATAAGGTTTTTGAATTTCGAAATTTTAGAAGTTTCAAAAAAATTTTAAACATTTCAAAATTTTTCCAGGTATACAGAGCTTTTGGAACATTTCAAAATTTTTCCAGGTATACAGAGCTTTAGGAAAATTTCAAAGAGTTATTCAACGTTTCAAAATTAACTTATCAGAGTATCAAGAGTTTTACAAAACTTTTTTGAACTCTCAAAAATTGTTGTCAGATTCAAAACTTTAACAAGATTTCAAAAATATTTTATTAAAATGTCAAAAAGTTCTACAACTTTTTGAATCCCGGACTTTTTAGAACATTTCAAACACTTTTCCAGCATTTTAAAAACTAAATCATCAAGATGTCAAGACATTTCAAAACTTTTCTAAAAATTTCTACAAATTTCTTGAATATCAAACTGTTTTGAACACTCAGTTGCCTTGGAAAGTTTCGAAATCTTGTTCAACATTTCAAATTTTTTTTCGCAATTTCAGATTTTTTTCGATATTGCAGAGCTATTTCAAAATTTCATTGTTTTACCAAGCTCTTTGTTAACGTTTTGGAAGTTTCAAAATCTTCAACTTCTTGAAAGTTTCAAAAATCTAAAAACTTTCAAAGCTAATTTGTCAAAATGTCAAGAAGTTTCAAAGCGTTTCTCTAAATCAAAATAAAAATTGTTTCAATTAATTTAGTCAAATGTTTAGAAATTTTATTCTTGAAACTTCTTGAAAATTTCAAAACGTTCAAAAAATTTTCAAAAATAGTTTATGAAAATGAGGTTTCAAAAGTTTTCAAAAGCTCGAGACTTTTTAAAATTTTTTAAACTTTTCTTAAATTTTTTCATAGAATGATTACAAAAATAAATTGAAAAAATGATTATAAAACATAAACTTATTTTTCGAAAATAGAATTTCAAATATTAAAATAGCACACAAAATCTCCCATTTTGGCTGTGAGTGACTGTTTATTTGTATTTAGCTAATTTGGCTGCAGTAATTGCACATAAACAATACATATATACAAATAATAACAACAATATATTAATAAACTAATGGCCGAGCCACAGCACACAAGAAGCATTGCGCGCATAATGCAACAACAATTCAATAAATTAACAGCAGTGATATGGCAACACTGTCAACAGCGCTTGTGACAAAGCCAAAGTGCCAGTGCCAGTGCCAATGCCAGCAAGCTTTACAAATAAAGCGCTTCAATGTGCAGCCGATTATTAACCATCAATAATTGTTCATTTTGCGCCATTGCTTCATAACAAAATTACCGCAACACCAGCTGCCCGAATGACGTTGACTACTATCACCATCGCTGCCACCACCATTTGCAATCGAATCATGATAATTCCCAGCCACACCACCACATTTTCCAACATTGTTGCCATTACCCAACAATGCAACATTACAACCGCGATGTCCATCGTGACCAGCAGCATAACTTTCGTGCCCTTCATAAATGCCATCATCGATAACATCCTCACCACCAGCAGCTAAATGTGGCGTACTACGACGTAACGGTGTCACCTTATAACCAGAAGTGGGCCCATAACCCGACATCATATAACCACCACCATAGCCGGCATAACGATGTGAAACCGTCGTTTCAAAAGAACGATTCAAACGCCGATCATATAGACCAGGCGCATGTGAGCGCTGTTGTTGTTGGCTGTGTTGTGCGCGCTGTTGTGATAAATGTGGTGACTCTTGTTCGGTTATTGTTAGAGGTGTTGAGTCGAGGCGTTGTTCAGCATCACTGTGTTGACGCGCTGGTGAACGTTGATGCGTTTGATAACTATTTTTTACCATTTTCGGTGATGGTTTATTTTTACGTGGCAGTAATGGTGTCATAAAAATATTATCATAACCCGAACCGAAACCACTTTTCATACGATTTAGAGATTTACGTGTGGCACGCTCCTCCGAGAACGCACGTTCATAAATTGGCAAACTGGACGGACCTGCACCACCGGCAGCATTCGTTGAGCCGGAGAGTGAGTAGCGATAGCCACCACCGGCACTACCAGCAATTATGGGTGTGGCACCAGTGTTCAATGATGAAACCGAACTTGAATAAAGATTGAAATTGTTTGGACTCGCCTCACGCCAAATATATGAAGAATTCAAGCTATTCGTGGAGTTTTGTTGATTCGTTGCGCCGCTATTGCCCGGAAATGGTACGCCGCCGGTGGCGCATAATTGTGGCAATTGTGGATTTGATGTTGAGAATGCTTTAGTGGTTTGTAGCTTTCCGCCGCGTATCGGTAGGCAAGGTGTCCATGGTTGTAGGGCTACAAATTGGGGTTGGAACGTAAAGTGTAAGAGAATGTGGGGAAAAAAGAGAGAGAAAGACAAAGATGAAGAAATGAAATTGAAAAACCAAAAAATATGGTAATGATGAAATAAATAACACAATTATGAGGAAAAATAACAATGGACAACAAAATTTTGTGGGAGGAGTGGCAAAAAGAATACAACAATATCAGCATAAGACATAAACAAACATTGTATACAACAAAGCGCAATGAATAACAAAATGTACGATGAACAAATAAACCATGAAGAAAACACCACAAAAATCCAAGTACAAAAGGAATACAACAGTTTCAAGTGAGAAAAACTATGAACTAAAAGAAATGTTATTGAAAAGTTTTGCAGCGGCTTAACTCCAATGGTTGTAATTTTTAAGAGATTAATTTAATTGGAAGATTACAAATTATATCAATGACTGAGTGGCAGAACGTACTATCTAAGATTTGTTTCTATCTGTTTTAATTGGGGATCTGCGTGCGTTTAATTGTTTAAAGAAAATTTGAGTTATTGATTATTTCTGAGCAATCGAAGCTGTTGATTAATCGGACTTATCAAATCAGCAGTAACTAGTCTTTATTTAAATAAAAAATAATTTAAAATTGAGTAACATTGTTCAGTACTTTTCTTAACAATTAAGCTTTAAATAACTGAAAAATGTTTTAGATTAATTAGTTTGCTACGCGGAACTGGCTAAAGATTTAGATTTTGTGATTAAACAGATTTTGATTATTTACTTTTCTCAATAATCAAATTATTTATATTGTAATTAACCAAACTGTGATTAATCGGCTAATTCATTGTTTCAAACAATCGACAAGAATTATTTTTTTATTTAATCAAAGTGTGATTAATCGGACCATTAATCGTTTTGATTTAAATATTTAAATATTTTATTTTTTATTTTTAATAGTCGAACGTTTTTTGTGTGTCGGCTTTAAATAAATAAATAAAATAATCGATACGACTTATTCATTCATCAAGTGTTTCTTAATTGACATGTTCGATTAATTGATTAATTTATATAACTTTTTATGATAAAAGTGCTATTCGACACGTAATTCTAATATTATGGGAATTCAAATCAAAATAGATCATTCTAAGAAATGTAGTTACGCCACAAAGCTCATAGACAGAACGTTCTTGAAGCCTTTAGAGATACTGAGATAAAGCATTCATCCACTCAGCTATTTATATATTGAAACAGTAAAATGATTGAAAACCACATTTAATAAAAGTCGATATTATATATACAATAAAGTAGATATGGAATTAAGACTTTAATATGCTAAAAAGTAATTCAGTGCTCGACTAGATTTAAATAAACTGAAATAGTAAGTAAGAAAAAACTATTTAAACTAGCCCTTTTTGTATGTATGTATGTACAGCAGATTAACCAAAGCGAATGAATTTATTAAAAGAGTTTCAAACCGAAAAATTAGCAAACAAAAAACGCAGAGAATTAAAAAATAATTTTAATTTTTTTCAGTGGCATTGAGAGGTTAAAGTAACTAGTTCTTTATGCTTTCTTATACTGACGGATATAGCTAAAAACATTCGTTAAACTACGTGCTCAATCTTTCCAATTAAAGCCCTCAACCTATTAAAGCAACATTTTTAATAAAGCCAAGTGTTATAAGTTTTTAAACAAAAGGGGCACTTAGAAAGATTAATAAGAACGATGTGAAAGAACTTGTTAGTGCATCAGCATACCAGGGTGGGATAGGTACTTTATGACTTGAGTTAGATAAAACGTATATGCCAGATATGATGATAAATATCCCAGACTCGTTTTTCTTCTAATCACAAAATAAAAGGGAACTGAAGAGTAGGAAGCCAATAAATATTGAACGGAACATACGAATAAAAAAACAAATTTTTGAAAAACATTACAAAAAGCACGGACTGACAGGCGGAGATATGGTTAAAGAAGGATGAATAAATTGAAAACTAATGGCAATGCTTTCATGAACAGAAATGTGAGTTAAGTAAGAGATAGTTGAAATATGTGATAAAATACAGATACAGTTAAATTATATAAATTACAATTACAAACTAAACTAAACAGTTAACATTTTCCAATTATTTTTATAAATTATAATTTTTTACATAAAACTAGGAAATTAAAAATGACTTTTTTTTAAACGTATTACAATATTTGGTAATCTCAATAACCCATTTGCCATGTTACTGCTAATTAAAGCTGTGAATTTTTAAATTCAATAAGTTGGAGGTGTATGTGTGTGTTTATGGTTTAGTGTTAACAAATGGGTTTAATTTCTTTATTACTAGCTTTTTGGTGGTTATACTAAATGATGTATTTTTTTTTATATTAATATGTATGTTTGTAGTAACAACTAGCTTTCATTACACAAAAAAAAACTGAAATACAAATTAACAATGCTTATACTAAACCAATAAATTAAATTAATGTTTAATTTATTATTATTAACTTATACAATAAAGCGTTTTTGTTTTAAATTATGTCTAAGGTAATTTTTTGTAGAATATTTTGGCTTCAGTTACGTGGCACTTTTTTCTAATAATTTTTTTTTTCTATTCATTATTTAATATAATAATTTTATAAGAATTTTTTTGCATTTTGTAAATTAAAATAAATTTTTCTAACAGTAAAAAATGTTCAACAGTAGTTATGAAACCCACAAAAAAGCAAACAATTAAAAATGCGATATCAAAACACACTGAGAGCAAAAAAAAACGAAAATTTAGCGCTCACAAATTTGTACCAACAAAATATTTGCAAGCGCTTTTTGTGCAAAAAAATATGGCAACCAAAACGTCAACTTTGGATTTTTTTTTATTTTTTATTTTTTTCAACAAAACAACATAACCACAAGCAATAATACATACAGTTACTTTAGAATGAGGTGAGAAAGGTTTGTATTAAGTATAAAATGCACCCCACCGTTAAGCAAATGTGCAATTAATGAAGTATATTTAAACAACCAATGAACAAGTAGTAGGGTTTTTGATTTTTTGTGTAAATGTTTGTGTGTTTATGTTGCACTTACCCGCGTGTATGGTGTTGCGTGTGGTATTTTGATAAGCGGCGCAATAGCCTTCAATCACTCTTAAAACCAATACATCTTCTTCAAAAGTTGGCTGCACTCGCCGTCCATTACAATAGCTGGCTAACGCATTGGCACTCCCACTGCCACTGGCACCGCCGCTACCGCTACCACTCTGCGTCGTTGCATTTAACAAATTGGGTCGCAATGGAGGCGCTGGACGCAGATTTCTTATGCTCCAATTAGCTGTTGGAAATAAAAAGGGAAGTTTTTGTTAAAAATGTATGACAAAGTTATTAAAATATGATTTTATTAAGAGCTCGAAGATTGATCGAAAGTCCCTTTCAACGCTGTCCCAGAGGCCTAGAAGTGTAGCACCCAGGATAGGCACAGTTCAGTTTAAAGCTGACAAGTTCAGAACTTTGTTTTCAATGACATGGACAACTAGTCTATAAAACAAGGTATCAACCAGTTGGAAATTGATCAATTCTAAACGTCTCTGACTGTGTCAAGAGTTTGCATCTAAATACCAACTTCGAACTGACTCGGACATTTTATTTAGGAAGATCAATCAAAAATTGTCTTGTGTTCCACTACATAACATTTCAGGATGATCCTACGCAGAAACTGACTTTTCTGCTCACTATTGACCCAACAAGTGGTATTTCCCCCTATAGCATTAATCAACTTATAAATTTCTTGCTATAGCAGACTTCTAATACACCATAACATTGCAAAATTATTTTAAGCCCAATCCAATTGAACTTAGGACTTCCATTCCAGATAAGAAATTTTCACCTTTTGTGTTTTCGATCCTTGCGTTTGTGTTTGCCGCCGCCGCCGCCTGATGACTCTTGGAAATATTGCTCGATGTCGGGACTAAATTTGATTTGTGGTTTGGTGCTACCGGATGATTTTGTTGATTTTGTTGTTGTTGTGGAAGATGATGATGAGGTGGTGGAAGCTGAGTGGGCGTGTATTGATTGTAACTGAGATGATGATTGAACGATAGGCTCCGTTTGTGTTGTGACGGATGCGACAAGGATTGGGCCATTGACGCCGCTGCGGCTGCTGCTTGCGTTGGATTTTGTGAGTTTGTGCGCAGAGGCGGCAGCATGCCCAGATTCGCGGGTGGTGACATCTGAAAGACAAATAGAAATTAATGTTTTAATTATGAATGTAGTCTGCAAGTCTTTACAACACATTGTTAGTCTTAAGAACCGTCCGAGGTATTGGGCGATGAAAAACGAATTGCTTTATAAAATAGCTTCAGTTAGTAGTTTTTATTGGTTTTTATGATATTTGATTATTTAAAATTTTTTTTTTTATTACATTTTTTGGGAATATTTGTGTAATTTTACCCACTGTCACAGCTGGAGGGAAAGCGAGCGAAACGAGCAAATGACTAGAGGATGAAGTGTACGGTGAAGATGAAAGTCTCTAGTTAAATGGTTTGATTTTTATAATTTAATATACATTTTTTTTAATTAATTGTTTTTCATTTTATAATTTTTTTTATATCTTAAACTTTTTTTAGTTTTATAATTTGTTTTTATTTAAATTTTTTTTTAGACAAAAATACAAAAGAAATAATTTATTTTAAAATTTTTTTTTAATTTTATTAATTTTTTTTTTAATTTTATTAATTTTTTTTAATATTATTTTTTTATTGTAATTTTTTGGTTTTTTAATTTTATTGAAAAAAAACATTTTAATTTTTGTTTATTTTACAATCTGATTTTTTTTACTTAATATAATTTATTTTTTATTGTGTAAATGCCATCAAACTACAATAATAAAAATATTTAGCTTTTTAATTTTAAAAAAATTTATTATGCATGCTTCTTTACTTGTTTATTATCCAGTTTTTTTATTTTTATTATTTGCGTTTTTGTCAAACTCCGTTAACTCCACAATATTTTCCGACTCAGTCGGGTTGGGCTTTTGATAGTCAATGATAGCTGCGAGGTAAGACTTGTCTGATTGATGGATGATGAGTTGGCAAGCAGATGACGTGAAGCAGAACAAATATAGAAAAACAGTTAGATTTGTTACTTAGCGGCACGTTGACTGGACTGGTGTTACTGCCTGAAATATATATTTTTTTTTATTAAAAATTTTTTTAAGGGACTTTCAAATTTTTTAGAAGTTAGTATTTTTGTATTACTGGCATCGTTTCCAAACTGCTTGGAAAATATATGCACACTAGGTTTGGAACATTTGCGCCTAAAAGTGTGCAATGAAAAACAAATATCCCTATTCAAATCTCAGCCTAGCTAAAGTATGCAATTTAAAAAGAATTACATTTGGAAATAGTTAGAATAAAAATGAATGATTTTTGGATAAATTTTAGAAAATCCTATAGAGTTAAATACACTATTAGAACATTTTAAAAGTATGCCTAGAAAAATAACTCTGAACCAATTACGGTATGATGCTCAGAAGGATGCTGCAAATGTCTAACACCTACAATTGTCGTAGCGCCTAAAATTATGCACCTTACATTCATAATTTTGAATAGAATGAAAGGTTCCAACCGAAAGTTAATTCCGAATGAAAACCTTGGAACATGATAATTCCTTTGTTTCTGTTTGAAAATCGTGCAAAGTTATACACAACTTGAGTAGACAATGAAATGCGTGAAGAGGATTAGCCGTTAATGCGTAAGCGCTCAACTGGCCCATAGCTAAAATAGGAAAATGTCAAAAGTTAAGTGAGTTTTCACAAAACAATGGGTTAAGTAACGTGCACACATTGTAAGTATCGCACAATCCACGAAACTGTCGTCCTTGCTATTAGCTGCAAAGCAGAAAATCAATCATGCAAAAGGGGGGCGACTGTGGTATGCGCGAGTGTGTGTTAAGCGGCTCTGAAAGTAAATGCATTTCTATACAAAACGCTTGCCTTCTGTAACTGCTGCAGCAGCATTGGATGAGTTCGAGCTTGAATCAGTGAGAGCTTGTTGATCATCAGTATTTTTTGCAGAATTTTCGTCCGCAACAGACACTACATCTGTCTCACCCTCACCGACCAACGGTACAGAATTCAGTGATGCACCAGGTGCTATCAAACCTCTACAAATAGGGCAATCCAAGGAGCTGGTAGGAGATGAAATCATTGATGTGCTACGCGTAGTAGCAGTATTAGCGACGCCAAGGTATGCCGAGGTACGACTCGCGCGTGCACTTTCAGTGGTTGGTGTCGCAGCACGCCCATCTGTAATGGATACTTCCTCATCAACCGAAGCCGAACAGAGTGGGCATTGCGCCATCGACGTCGTTGTTGTTGTGCTTGTATCACATTGTGCACTTGCGCTGCTGCCTGATCTACAGAAGCAAACACATTCACGACAAAGCGATGAGTACGCGGTACCTTCACTAAATCCACTACCGCCACCCGACATACAACTAGCACAACTCGAACACATAGAACAGCGTGAATCTCTGCTCAATTGTGGAGTGCGCAAAGCTTTTGCAATACCGCGCACTACCTCCGTTGGCAATTTCTCCTTCTTCCACCAGTGCGCATACATGCCAGAACGAAAGAGTGGTCCATCTGTATTGACAGCCGTTGACGACGCCGAAGCGTTTGCATCGATATCATCAAGACTTGAGGAAAAGAGCATATTTGGTTGACTGCCAGTGAGCATTTGATGACTAGAATGTGATGCAATGGAATTTATGGCCGCACTGCTAGCAGATATTTGTAATGCTGCACTAGTTGTAGTAGAGTTTGGCGTGTCTTCGGTCGTACCCGTGGTATCCATGATGGGTAGAGAATATTGTTGATGTAAATGTTGTGGCGCTTCATCGCAGCTACTCCGATTTGCATCTGTGAGATCCTGAGTTGCTTCCGGTGTTAGAAATTTGGCACGAAACATGCCGCATACATCGTATCGTGTTGTGAGATCATTTAAAGTATTGGAATCTATTGTGGTTGTTACTGGCACTGGTGGCGACGGCGGCATGATATTACCTTCATCCGCATCAGTATCAAAATTTATATAGGTATGTATATCATTAACAAGTGGTGGATCTGGTGATGTAATCGTACAACTACCTGCCATGCCCGAATCACTGGAACGTGGACTGGGACATTGTGAACTTTCGCAGCATTTACATTTTGAGCTCATTGCAGCATTTTGATCTTTACGCGTTTGTTGCTGCGGCTGTTGACGTTGCATCCGATCCATTGGAATGTTGTGCATATGATGTTCAGCAGGGTTTTGCCAATTTTTACTATGATCCATATTGCTTCCACAACCACCGCTTGTGCCGGCGTCATGTTGATCATTAGACATTTGCACAAATTGGTAGCTTATGCAACGTCTCATAGAGTTAGGACGACTTTGTTTATTCTTCTCCGAACCCGTGCTCGAACGTTGTGGTTCTATGTAAAGTTCCGTAGTCGATTGGCTTGTGTGTAGATGTGTAGCGCCATCTACTTGATCACTTGTTGTCGTGGCATTTGTATATCCTTGTTGTTGCTCTTGAGCGCTTTGTGCATTTTGATTGAATAGGAATTTTTGTTTGAACATTGTTGGTGGTGATATGATGTCGTCGTAAACTGCTGAAATTCTATATACAACAAAAAAAAAAACGAGCCCGACGTCAACTTTTGCTTACTGAACAATGTAGCGCGGTATTCTTTAGTCGCCATAGGAAACTGAGCTTCGGCGAAAAAAGTAATACAACGTTTTATGCGTTTCTATAGGAGAGATGAAGATTTTCATAAGGTTTAAGCCCCACTCAGAGAAGCATGCAAAAAGAACTAGTGTTATACAACAAAAACAACTCGTGTTCTTTCCATCTTAAGTCAAACTTTGTATATTTTCAATACAACGCAGTATACACAAAAAGTGTATCCGTCTGTAGAACTCTCTTTCTTAGAATTTGTTACGAAAACGTGCTCTCACAGTTAAACATGTATTGAATTTTTTTTGCTGTAGCATGTTTTTGAAACTTATTCTGAGTCAGAAGATCTTCCACGCAAACGCTGATACGATCACGCTAATAACAAAAAAATTTTGCATTCAACAAAGAACCGAGTTTTCTAACACTGTGGCTATGTACTCTATGAAAATCTTCATGCAAATGTTCACAAATTTTACGAACGTTTGCCGCTCCAAACAGCTCTCATCAAAATTATATAACAACTCTGCTTGCAGTTTATCCGGCGCCGTTAAACATGCAGCTGGTAAATCTAAAGTACTGGAATGCGTAACATCATCATTATCATCATCGTCATCATTGTCATTATTGCCATCACCATGACCATAGTCGTCATCATCATCGCCATCATCACCGCCTCCCCCTCTATAATCATCCTTTGTATTATCACTTGCGCAGCTTTCACGTTCACGTTCACGTTTCAATGCATCAACACTCAAATTGCATGGCTCCTTGCGATCTTGCCATGTTGGTACATAAACTGCAGTTTTTGAACTGCGATTAAAACGATTACCAACAAATAAGCTTGGCATACTATGACGTTCTGTGGGTGATTCTTCCTCCGTACTTTGCTTGTTTAATTTAATTTTCGTTTCATCTGACATGTTAGCTAAATCTTCACATGCCAAATAAGCGCCACCAAGGCGTTCACAAAACACCGATGAACCGTGTGAAGTTTGTGAGGCTTGATTTTGTAATAAACCTAAAGCCGCATTATTTGCAACATCTCCGGTTAAATCCTCCTCCTCCACACAACTGGTGATGCCGCCACTGCAACTCAAATCCAAATGTGCTGTTGTTGTATGTATAATAACACTATCCGTAGATTTACGTGCAAGTGCTTGCATTGCTTTTGAACCAATGATGAGCGATTCCTTTTGTAAAGCAACAGGACGCACATGATCTTCACCGCTATCAGTATCCAATTTGATTAGATTGATAGATGAACGATGTCGTCGCTGCTTGGGTTCCAACATAACCTCATCAATTGAAGAATCGCGACGATTTGCATGGAATTTAATATATTCGAAGGGATTTGAATCACAGTCTGTATATCTCTCGTAGTCATCATCATCATCACCACCATCATCTGCTTCGCTTTCGGAATCTGTTGGCAATTCGAAGGCATTCTGACGCTCCAATTCTGAACGTTCCGAAGAATTGGAGTAATCTACCAACACTTGCTGCAAATGGTCATTAGATTTGTGAGCACGCCTCTTACGCAAAGGAATTCGATGTAAATCAATACTTTGACGCGCTTGTGGATAGAGCAACATTTTTACTAAATTACTTTTTAAACGTCCCGCCTTAACCAATTTGGCAAAATGTGCTGTTAACTTAGCATAGGGTGCTGTGGGCGGGTAATTATTCGGTGGTAATGTTATGCGATATGGTTTGCATGGAGGAGCAGCGTAGTAGGCGCAGAGCGAGAAACGTGTACTATAGCCGCGCGCATCTAAAATATGGGGATTCTGCAACGGGTTTTTGGTTGGTTTCGGTTGATTTCGTGTGTTAATTTATTTTTTATTATTGGTTTTACATTTATTTATTGTTAATTTTGAATTTGAATCAAGATGATTTTTATTTTTATTATTAGAATATTTATTTTTAAGATGTTTGTGAGAACGTTGCAAAAATTCGTCAATAATAAATGTAAGTAAAAAACAAAAGTATTTAAAAAAAAATTGTACTTCAAAAATATCAAAAGCTAATTAATATAACCTCAAACTCATATTTCAAAAACAAATCAAAAATAGGAAATAGATTTTCGCAGTTTCGGTATTCCATATCCATTGCAACAGTTTTAACAAAACGATCTAGTTTTCACTTAATCTATGATCAATGAAGCACCACTTTTGTAAATTTCTTTTGTTATTGCTCTCAATATCAATTACATAAATGTACAGATCCTATTTTTGACACTCGTTATGTTCGAAATTAAGATCTCATTCACTTTTTACATATTTTTCATTTTCAAATTACAATGCCCATTTTTATGTTGAATTTGGATCTTTTACTAGAAAATTAAAATTTTACAAACATATTTTGTTCAGTTATTTATTTTAATACGATATATGAGTTTGAGGTTTTGAAAAAATTAAATCCATCTCAAAACAATTTTCAAACAAACTTACATGTGGTGGTGGTTGTGGCGCATGCCCACTACTACCGCCGCTCATCGATGTATTGCTTAAATTACTTAATTGACGTTTAATACCAATTGGCATTGAAGGATTTGCTGAATTTAAGAGCTCAACCCATTTGGTCGCCTCATTGGGTCCTTGGCACACAGCTATAATACGCTCAATTAAAGGTCCACTTATTTCAAAGGCATTTTTCACTGTATCGCTATCTTCAAGACGATTCACAATAATACCAGTGAGAGGCAGTTTTCCCTAAGAAGAAATATGTTAGATATTCAACATTCGAAAATATATATATTTTTAAAACTTACCTCATATATAAAGGCACTCATTCTTTGGCTAACACTAAGTATCAGCAAAGTTTGTGGGAACAGCACAAAATAACGATCTCGGTGGTCTGGGCCGACGGCAACGCTGCCCATGTGTAAAATGTCACCTGAGTTAATAAAAATTTAATTTCAAAAACCAATGTCGATCGTGTTGGGATTTTTCCTCTTACCAAGCGAACTGAGCTCTTGACCCTGCCAACCGCGCACTGGTCCGGTAAGGACTTGCAGTTCAAGTTCCTTTTGACGTCTCGTTGCTGAACATGCCGCCTATGAGTTTAGTAAAAAACAAGCTTATTTAAAAATAATTTTAAAAGTCTATTAGTTAAGGTTGACGTACCGCAATATCCTTATAAACAGCTACGCTTCGTTGTGTATCACCTCGATCTGGATGACTGCTCTCCATATGACGCTCAAGTTCTTGCAACATAGCCGAATATTTATCCAGTCTTCGAAAAGGTTTTGAAAGGCCTGTTGTCAGTACGAGGAGGCCAGGAGACGCAGCTCCTTGACGTTCCATATACTTTTCCAAGTCATCTCTGGATAAATAGCAAATAAAATTGGAAAATATAGAGAGGGTTAATATAATTAATTAGCACCAAAATATAAATAAATATTGGTTTAATATTTTATTGGCGCTCATCGAAATAATAACTTCATCTATTTCCGAAGAGTAACGCGAACTCCCAAGGGATACAAAAGTCACACTGGCCCAACTTCGACTGAACCCTAACATGCCAAATGTTTGCCAGCAAGCGTTGTGTCTCCCTTTGCCACAAACCTTTTGCTCAAGAGATCAAACTCTTTTAACACCAATCTCACTCTGGTGCAATCCTACTACAGCCGCAAGGTTTTGGAGACTTCCTTAAAAGATCTTTACGATAAAGCTAGGTAAGAAAAGTGCCTACTATGCGGGACGAAGCGGATCTACAGCAACAACAATGTTGTATCAAAATTCAAACCAAATCTGCCAAAATCGGTGGGCTTTAAACTGGTTTGGGCTAGAATCGAAAGAGAGATGCCAGCTATTACCCACGCGTAGGTGCCTTATTTAGGAAATTCTAGATAACTGAGTTGCAGATTCGGCTGGGAGATTCCGAGAAAAATCGAACAGAACACTCGTTCTTCTTGTCCTACATCAGACAGAATAGGAAGAAAGCAGGGATCGGTTTAAACTAATTCACCGACGCTGTCCGAGTTTGTTTCACAGCAACAACAACAAATCTTGAGCGTAAGAACACTGTGGTGGGTGAGACTTTATTGACTGTGGTATAGTTAGTCGTATCATCTATATGCTGTTTAGGAATTACACTATCTCCTGCCAACGGCAGTTAAATAACTCAACTCACTTGTGCTTATCAAGTATAACGATCGCTTTCGGATGCGCTGCACAATAGGCCTGATGTACTTGTTTCATATGTGGCGCTTTTGTTAGAAATAATTTGCCAACCCGATCATTGCACTCTTCCATTTGTTTGAGTAATTCTTCGTGTGTAAGCACGACTTCCACAAAATTACACATCAATTGAGCATACTCATCTGGACTGAGTCTATAAGAAACAAGTAGAAAATTATTTTTTTTTTATTATATACAAATTTTTTTTTTAGCCAATTGTACTCACATTTGTGTTTGTTGTAATGGTTCGAGAAAATTCTCAAGTAAACCTTGTACCTCGGCGACATGCGCTCGTTCAGAGTCAAGTAAATCTTTCAACACAACCGAACGATATTCCTGTATCTCTTCCGGTGGTCGTATTGTTTCTGTAATTGGCAATGGCGCTTTATATTCGTTAACATAATTGCTGGGAAACCAGCCAGTCTTATCGTTGAGTGTACCCTCCCACCAGCCACCCTCTTCGCGTTGTGTAACTGTAATGAGGTCGCCTTTCTTGAAGCAGAGTTCATCATTATTGCCACCTTTAAAGGAATATTCGGCTTGTACGATGAGCGGTTGCGACATGTCGTTGGGATTATGTGTTGTCGGGCTACCGCTGCTGTTAGTTTCAATAAATTTATTGTCGATTTCACGGCCGTTTTCCTTTGTGTTGCAATTCTTTTTTTTATCAAAGTCTCGTCTTCAGCCAGTTTAATGTGATGTAAAATGTCGGCATCAACTTGAAGCGCACAATTTTGAATTCGGGTTACTTGGACGTAGTTGCTTGACTCTTTTCTAGCCGTTAAGTTGAAGCTGTAAAAGAAGAGAGACAATTTATTTAGAAAACTGTTGCAAGTATTGGTATTAAGTTAAAATTTTTGCAATCAAGAATGTAACCAATTTTAGCCGCGAAACCAGCCACCACTTTGCAAACTTCCGGCGGCTGGACCAAAATGTAATTGTGAGGTTGCTTCCAAAAAACTTTTATTTTTATGAGATACTCTAATGTATACAAATAAGCATGTAAATATTTTCTATGTCAGATCGTCACATTAAATTAAAAAAAATCTTCCCACGTTGCCAAGGTCGGCATAACTCAGTCAGTGAGTCAGTTGATTTGTTCGCCGGTCAACGCCATTTTCACGTTTTGTAAACCATTTCCAAAGCATTTTATTTCACACCTCGCTAAAAAGCATTGCTATTAAATTATATCGAACAAACTTGTTTGCCATTAAATATTGTTAACCTTCACATTAGACTCATTAGAAATTTGCTCCATTTATTTAAAATTCTTCAAAATAAAGCAACTGCGAATTGAGCGTACACAAAATTCTTTTAGAGCAAATAAATTGAAAATTTTAATAAAAAAAATTAACAAAGCAATGAAAAATGGCTGAAAACAAATATTTATGATAGTATTTTTTATTTTTTTAATTTTGCCAAAAAAGTCGTGTAGAATATTAGGGTGTGTCTGCAATCAAAACAACGAAAACGGTGCTTTAGGGGTTTACAAATCTCATTCAATTTGGAATTCAAATTGTTTTTGGAGCTCGATATATACAAAAGCGAAAACAAGCATTCATTTCTTATTCATTTGCTTTCCTAGATCTTTTTCCAAATTCAAATAATTTTCTACTACACACACTGAAGTGAAAATAAAATGGAAATTCCGTATCACTTGGTCATTGGATGATGCCTAAGTGAACGGTTGTCTGCCTGAACATATTACGAGTACTTAGAAACAAACAGTATTTTATATACCCAGCTGTGATATACAAATATTAGGCAAAGTTCACATTTTTGAAATAAAAAGACACCCCATAAAAATTTCAGGTATAAAAAAAAATTTTGGTTACAAATTTATGGTGAACTTTAATTTAAATAAAATTTTTTTTTTTAGTTATATAATTTTTTTTAACAACTTTAACTTTTAATTTAAAAAAAGAAACAAGGAAAAAAACCATAAAAAGTGAAATTTTGAAACTGCACATCTTTTTGAAAAAAGCTTGAAATGTTTTTACTGTAGTAGAACTTCGTTTTATTCAAATCAGAGGGAGTCGATGGACGTGAAACCACCCATAAGCATGTAGGTAATGAAAGTTTTGCTCGCTTATCTTAAAGTTCCATCTCCTGAGACAGTATCATAAAACTTGGAATAAGGCTTTCTGGGAGGATGAAAAGATTCTCAATACTTCACAATTAGCTGCATAATGTTCGTTTCACCCGACTTATATTCCTTACTTATTTGCAAAAAGCGCCGTGAGTATAATTGTTTAATGTATTCTTGGCAAGTAAAAATATTAATATTAGACGTAGTCAAAGTGGAAGCAGCTACTAGAACGTGTCAGCCCAAAGGTGGCGTATAACTGACAAAAAATATATTTCTTTTTATAATTTTTTTTTTGTACTTTAAATATTCACACTTTCTGGGCATTCATTATATTTTTTTTAATGAGTCAATAACTTTGTGTATAAATTTTGGAAATGAAGTTACATCTTGTTGTTTGTGTAATTTTTCACAGAATTCAAACTCCCCCATGTTTGCTTTTGACAGCAGTCACGTGCACAGTTTTCCGTCTGATAAACGATGCCACAAAATCATTTCTAACGAAAGTCAACTTCATTGTCATCAACTGCTCATCAACTTCTCATCATTTAGGCTGACAGCGAAGAAGTTGACAAGACATAATACAATCGCCATCTTTCTTGAGATTCTTTGGGAACATGTCAGACGGTCATGTAGCATAAATAAGTCTGGATGTAGGAATGTAAATAAATAAGTTCATATCTGCACCATACAAGTTATCTGTAGAATGAAGCATATTGCTCAAAAATAGAATGAAATAACAAAAAATTTTGAAAATAAAATTTTAGAAAACAATTTAAACAAGAATGAACTCTCATAACCGACTGTTGGACTTCTATCAAGGTGTGGTTAGTTTAAAGAGACTGTTGAGAGAACAGAATTAACGTTATTTTTCTATTCGAAATGGCAATAAGATCAGTTGACTTTATTTCTTTTTCAAATATTTATTCAAATTTTCATTTCGAAATGTATTTAAAATATCTGCTCCAATGAAATTTGAATAAAAGATCCCGCAATTGGCATTGTTTCCCTTTGCGATGCGAAATTAAGTCAATTGACGTTATTTCTGTTGGCATTATTACCTGTCACCTCCTATGGCGTATTCAAGCTAAATACAATATCACTATTCGTAGCATATTTCGTTTTTCACAAAAGTTTTTGAATACTTTACAACGAACCCGAACCACTGTAAACTCAATGGTGCCAATTGGAATAATGATGGGCATGTTAATTTCAAATGTGACCAAAAGTCGTCACTCCACACACACATTATGTAAAACGTACAAAACAACATTAGCAATTCACACATGTAAATATATTTACAAGCAAAGAAAACAACAACAAAAAAAGAGAAGAATTAATCGTGTGGAAGAAAGACAGAAATAAATACAAAGCGCGCCGCCACGAGGGATTTTCGCTTCGGTACAGCCGGTAGCTAAGTTGCACATAATTACATATGATGACGATCATGATGAAGATTCAAATGAAGATAATGATTTAAGATTACAGACACTACTAAAACTGACATATGCACTACACACCCACCATGGCGCTTAAGAAGACACTAGATTTGTATAATTTGCTGAAAGTTGTCTGCCGTCGAGACTGAGAATATCTATGATAAATTATAGAAAAAGTGATGCTGCACATTTTCACCCAGCGGAATTACACACATTTAAAATAGACATAGCAAACGTAAACAAATTTTTCTCTAAAGGAAATTCTTGGTTTATTCACTTAAAATTGTCTCCGGTTTATTTCCGCTCGGCTGTATTTAGTCATTTTGCAAAAATGTAAACTTTTGACGTAAATTGTTGATGTTATTTTGTAATTTATTGTTGTTGTTTTTGTTTACGTGTTTGCTATCTTTAAAAATTATGTCGCCTTTGTGAAAGTGCGCGTGGACATTCAAAAATAAAAACGCTCATAATTTAATGAGAAAAACATATTTTTTCTTAATTTCGCTGTGATTTATTTCTTCGCGAATAAAGATTACACCCCATGGCAGAATTATAGCGACACTCACATTGGCATCGTTTAACCTTTTTATATTATTTCTTTTTTGTTGAAAATACAATTTTAGCAGGCGTAAGGAGGTCAAAGTGAGGGTGGAACCGAGTAGTATCTTTATACGTAGTTGTGAGAAACATAATCACTTCAGTCTACCGTTGGCTATAATTCAATAAGCCATTAGTAAATTTTCATTTGTGTAGCATACTTATAGGGGCGTAAGCCAATTTCAGTTTGTGTAGCATACTTAAAGGAGTTAAAATGCTCGTTTGGGTGAAAAGTGGATTAGTTCTTTCGCAACCGTTCGGCTATAAATGGGTACTATTGATCTCTCCAGAGAACATGCTCAAACAAATGTGAACAGTTTAACCCCTACAAAGTGATCAGAACTGGTATTGGTCGCATCTTCCTTTGTAACTCATCACGGATGCATCCTAGACTAATAGTATTTTTTGCAAGGTTAGTTACAGATGAAAGTATGGCTTGTAATAATTTCTTTTGCAGCTGATGAAATTGGGTAATGAGCAATCTTCGATCTAAGTAAGTTCACTTCTTCACTTTAATGTGAAAATAATATTGTCGCGAGAGGAATTTGCTCACTAACCCCATACGATATTTTGGAACTCATGGCATCGATTCGGTTTTTTTCACCTCATGTGAGGCTTTAACCCGCCTCGCTACCGAAGCCGGAGTTCAATAGCAAGATCTTCTGGGCCAGATGTTTTGTTTTTGATGGCACGCCTAATTTTTACATTTATAATGAATTATAAAATTTTATCCATATTCTAAAATTTTCGATACAGTAGAAATTTGAAAATATCGACAACTGAGTGGAAGATTAGCCTATCTCAAAATATTTCACAAAAAGTTAGAAACCACACAAAAAAAAAACCAAATACCTACTCAGCGCAACTAGGTATAACAAACAAGCAAACATAATCTGCAAACAAATTCCAATTTAAATTGTGTTGCTATTTTTTCACCGGCCATAAGAAAAACTTGCATATTTTTAAATTTTCTTTTTTTTCTTCTTTCTATAAAAACATAGTCAATCCTTTAAAAAAAACACATTTTTTAAGTTAAGTATTTGAAAATAAAAAATTCTTTTTTTTTTTTCTTCCTTATTAATTTTCTTATATTTCTTTGACGGTATCCATTTTATTCGAATTGTTTTGTTGCCTTAAAAAATACGCAACCAAAATGTTGAATAGGAACTATTTAGTACGAGTATGTTTGTATTTTACACAATTATTTGTTTAGTAATTCCTTTACGCATAAGATTGACAACAAAGTAACAAGGAAGTGAAGAAAAAACGTATACACATTGTTGATATTTTGTTGATTTTGGCAAGTAAAAATATAAATCAACGTCAGTAGCAACTACAAACTAAGCAAACGTTTTCGTACCGGGACGACAACGAAATAAACAAAGAAGAGTCAATGAATGCATGGGAAAATGTTGTTGGTAGTTGGTATGTAATGTGCCCAATATAGACAAATGAAGTGTTCTAAGCGATGGCATTACTAGTTTGTGAAGGAAAGTAAAAGTTTTGGAAAAAGGCCTTTATGGTGTCGATGAAAAAGGCACCCGACGTAAGTTTTTATGTTCAAGGCAACGAAAACATTAAAAATTAAATTTATTGTCTCGTCGTCTTTAAATTTATTAACAGTTCTAGATCTGCATTGGATACTTCGATGTTTCAACAAACTTCGTCGAAATTTATTTAGGGGTTTTCAGTAGTCAAGCAAGCTTCTCTAGAAAAACTATTACATATATATCCGTAAGGAGTAAGTATAGATTGGACATATCTTTATAGTCAAGTATAAGATGGTTCCCAGTGGGTTAGGGGGCTTAAAATATACCCGTTGTATGTCGTAAGATATATGTAAGTAAAAACATTTAACATTTTAAAATCACGGTTTGTGTCTATGGTTGTGTGTTTGTGGGCTTGCTTACATCAAACATGAGTTAGGCTTTTTTCACTTATTGCCACAGCTATGCTATGGTTTGTGAATAAAATAGTTGACACAGGGTGAACTTGCAAAACATAAAAAAATTTCTTCTACCAACAACCAACTTAACCTTTTACATTTCATCTTCGCTAAAACCTTTGCTCAATATGACTATGATAGACCAAAATTTTGAATCGAATTTTTAAGTTAAGTAAAGGTTTTAATTAAAACGCATGTTAAACGACGACTATGATTGCGGGTCACTAAGTTTTAAAAATACCATCAGTGAATTTGAATTTGTAGATGATGTAACTAATTTTTTTTCAGTGAAGCCGTTTGTATATTTACCACTGGGAATGTGCCTAATGCCAGAGATGCCGCTACCAACAATTGTAAAGCTTTTTTTTTCTTTGTTTTCATTTGCAGTTTTTCATCGTGTGACGATTGACTAATTGATTTTGATTGACTATCTCTTATGGCTTCAGACATGTTGGCCACTTAGTTAGCTAGATGTGTGTGGTGACTGAAAACGAAATGCATTTAGTTTCAAGCTAAGTCTGAAATGGCTGATGATTTTATTTTTGGTAAAATAGGGAAGTATTCGTAAGGTCAGCTCACGCAGCCAAATTCCAAAAGGGGCTTATATTGCTTGATTCAAAGACAAAAAAGCGCTGGTGGCAAAATAAATTGGGATCGGAAAATGATATTCAATTATGCACCACCGAATTGGGAACCGTAACCTAGGAAGTGCGATACAGTGAGGAAAACACAAAGTACCCAACAATGCGATTCTTTAAGCACTACCGCGGGATGCCTTTCGATGTTCCCAGGGCATTGTAATGCTCCTACTGAATGAAAACGAAATACTCAGCAAGCCGAGTCAAAACCTAACTAAACCAACTTTGAGAACCTCCAAGCTGCAAACAAGCATAGAACAGCGCAAGCTGTGGCTCCAAGAGCATTTGTATTGACTTTCCGCTACTAATCAGTTATTTTTGGCATACAGGGCGTATGAGTTACATTAATTAGAGCCATCAACCTCGCAAAAGGTAGATGGTATATGAAAAACTGTTATTAAACATAAACATATTCGAAAGTCAAAGCTTTCAAGTTCAAGGCAAATATATGAAAAACATATGTTTACCGAAACGAAGAGCAATTAAAAACAAAGAACACTAACAAAAACTAAAACTCAACAGCAAAGGAATGTGCCTCAATTAGTTGTCAAGTGCATTTTCAAAAACTAAACCAAAAACAAAAAACCCAAAAATTTCAAAAGTAAATAGAAAAACCCACAAAATACACAAAGTCTCAAATTGAGAAAGATTGGCGCAGAGAAAAGATAAATGAGCGGTAGACAGATGCAACAGCAAAGATAAATATGAAAGAAAGAAAGCACTTCCGGTTTTACGTTTAAGATTGTCGCTGTAGAGTACATAAGCTATATACATTTGTCTATATAATATGCAATAACTTATGCATGGCATTGCCATTTATGTGCTATAAATATTTTTAAGGAATTTCAGAATATTTTTCATGTCAAATAGCACGAGCTAAAAATTGGTTACAAGGTCGTTATATTTGCTAAAAAAAAAAAAATTCAAAAAAGTAAAAAAAAAAACACGACCTAAAAGCCGACGGCACATACAAATTTCTGTAGGAATCATATGCTTTTTCCACTCCCCGTGGAGTAAGTCGATTTTTACATTGCCAGTGGGAATTTTCACAGCTTGTTGACAGCAACTTCACGCTTTTTATCATTCATTAACAACTTATGCGCATATACAATTTGAGCGAGAACCGTAATATTTAATATTGACACAAGGTATATTTATTTATTTAAAATAAATATTTTAGCGCTCTATGTACGTATAGATATTTTTTTTTTAATATTCACTCTCTCTATATAGTTACATATAGATTTTCTTTTTTAGGTTTTGAAATTTTTTTAGTTTGTTTCTCAATACGTTAAAATTCTATACTTTTGCATATAAGCATATAGTATTTTTGGGTTTTATTTTTTCACAAAATTCACAATGTTTTCCCAATTAGTAACGTCTCTAAAAATTTTTAGATGTTCGCGTGTTCACGTTTATTTAGATACTGAGGTGGCTGCCAAAGCGAGTTCTTTTGTCAACGCCAAAACGGCTAGCCGACAAACAGCGAATGACGACGCACTCACAAAAGCATCCATTGAGCCAAAAAAAAAAAAAAACAAGCGCCGCCGCTACACACACACACACACACACAGCAAAAGATGATCAATATGGTAGAGCTGCAGAGCAATGCTCTTGACGCTGTGCCACAGCCACACATGGCATCCCCTGTGTCATCAAACAAGGTGGGTGAATTCAGTGTGCCCCTTCTTGAAAAAAAAAAAAATGGAAATTTATTGAGGATTTGCTGTCTATTATGACTTTCTTCGCACTATAAGTACACCGCTCAATTTTGATTCTATGTACTACATACTTTTCTTATATGCATACTTTCTTGTATTTAATGTTTTATAGTACATTACATCTACTATTCATATTTTCTATATGGTAAACTATTTACTTTTCGGCTTTTCGTCCTCTTCTTTGCTTTATGATTTATAAAAATATTTGAGGAAAAATATTTCAAAGAAATGTATGCCCTCATAAAAATAATTTTTGTTGAAGCGATCAAGGCATACACGAGTTGCTCATGTGTTTGGGTGTGTATCGTTCAAATATAGATAAGTATGAAAATATATATTCAAGAATTTGTCGTTATGATATTGGTATTTGAGTAAATTTTCAAGCAATTTTCTAAAAATATTTTTGCCCCAATGGAACAAAGAAATGAGCTACAAGCCTACTGAATAAGTTAATAATTCCAGATTGATTTAAAATTATGTACTATTTTTTCGATGAAAATATATTTTCTAGGTATATAGAGGGACTAATTACAGGCCCGATTTTAATCAGCATATCTCTCACATCAGTTAAGATATGGTCCTAAATTATATCGCACATGCAGCATTCATTATCACCTCTCGTTTGATATTCATATTGTACTAACACATTTTTGGTCACAAGTGGTCCACATATTTGTTGATAACTCCGAAACTGGTCGAGTTATTCATGTATTAGATTTTAAGTTAGATATCTAGTAACACATTGGTGAAAGTTTCATTCAGTTATATTTAGCTCTGTTGGAGTGATGTGCGAACAAACATATAGACAGACAGACTAAAATTCTAAAAACTGCTGATTTGGATTCTATTGGCTTTATACAAATCCCTGCTATCAAATTTTCTTAAACGTCTGTTACAATTTTGTTTTAAGAGGAGATAATTTTGCCGATCCTTAGCATCTAGACGAAAGTACAGAGTTTACTATGTATGTATGTATATAAATTAAGACTCTGCCGTGTACTGTATGTATCCATTATAAAATCCCAAAATTATTCATAAATTTATATGCAAAACTACATTGATCCAAATCTTGATACTTCCAAGTGTTTGTATACTGTATGTAACCATTATAAGTTTCCAAAAGAGTTTCACTATAACCTGCAAAGAGAAAAATAAAAATCTACTAGTTACAAAATTATTTTTAATAAAAATAAAAAATTAAGCAAAATTTTAGTAAACAATTTTTGAGAAAAAAATATATTTACAACGGTTTTTCTCTTCCGCCTCTCTCTCTCTCTAATAAAAACTTTACACATAACACGAGTAAACATACTCACGCTGACCTTATCAAGCTACCGCAATAAACAAAGTTTGCTCTTAAAATTAATTATGAAACCGCCAATGGCATTGGCTGCACTCTGCTACTTGCCCTCCACGCTAATTTAATTGCAACCTATTACACAAAAATTACCAGCAGTAAACAAAAGCGCGAGCAGAATTAACACGCTTCCACAATTCCAGCTAATTTAATGGCATTACAACAACGGTAAATGATATGCAGCAAATTTCAAAAATGTTTAGTATTTCAGTAGCCGAATTGCAATTTATCTGCCCCCGCATACGAAACAATCAAATTCCATAAGTCAATTATGTATAATAAGTAAATTTTTAATCAACCACTTAATGGAACGGTTGCCATGTGAATGAGAAGCTGAACATGAGCATAACCCAGTAAACAACAGGAAATGAGACTTGAAGGTAAGCTCTTTAGCATATGAGAATTCGACTTTACGTTATAAGTAAGATCCATTATTAGTTACTTAGTTTGAGAATCCTATCCCCGGTACCTTGAGTTGCATTTTGGAACTAACATTGACATACGAATATAAGGTTAGTTCTCACAGCTCGAGAGGCACATGTTTATTGGGTTATAACCATATATGTACATACAACCATCTAGCGTTGATTGCTACCAACATATTCATACAAAGCTAATTTCCGTCTGAGTAAGTTAGTATTGGTGAGGAACCTGTAGGCGTTATTAGTTACCCCGAAATTAGACATACACAATGCATCTTAAGGTCAACCATATGTGTGCAGCAATTTTGGTGCAATGGCAATTAGAGACACAAACCTCTGATACAACAACATTTTATTATCTCTTCTTTTCTATTTTCTTAAATTTAGTTGCGGTGAGCCAGAAGCAATTATTAAGCAGTGTGGATTGGTGGCGTTCGGGCCTATTTGCAGCCACTTCCGGATTCATTTTGTGGATGCCCACATAAAGTTGAGTGTGACGAAATAATGCATATTTACAATATAAATAATAGACATATAAGGGTCTACAAGGTGTGACTGTTGTGTTGTGGAAATTTGTAGAGAAACGACAATAAAATTTTGTTAGATTCAAATAGTTTAGTATGTATTGTGAATAGTCTTAAATAAAGATTGCTAATGAGTATTTTCTTAATAATAATTGCTTGGTCGCTGAGCAAACGTTTTAAGTAATGATTACTAATCGTAATAACTACCGGGTTGATTGATTCTTTTTTTGAAAGGCCCATTAATGAATGATCCTCAAAAATAATCAAAGAAATCAAACAGTTTTTATTTAATTATTTTTGATTACTTTTGGGTATTGTTTCAAAAAAAAAAACATAATCAAAAAAAAAATAACCAAAAAAAAAAATTATCAAAAAAAAATAATCAAAAAAATCTATAAAATTGCATTAAGTTTTTAAATAATCAAAATAAAATTCTAAATATTCAAAAAACAAAACTATAAATAATCAAAAAAATCTATGAAATAGTCAAAAAAAATCTAAAGGAAAACTTCACATAAAAAAATCCTAAAAAAAATTAAAACAAAAAACATTCTAAGTAAAAAAATTGTTTAAATGAAATAAATTCTAAATAGAAGAAAATCCCAATAAAAAGAAAATTTCTACATAAGAAAACTCTAGATAAATAAAAAAAAATTGAAATAAAAAATTCTCAATAAAAAAAAAATTCTAAAAAAGAATTAAAAAAAATCTAAAAAAAAATTTGTTTTAATTTAAATAAAAAACATTCTGATTAAAAAAATTATTTCAATGAAAGAAATTCTAAATAAAAGAAAATCCCAATTAAAAGAAGAATTCTAATTGAAAAAGTATAAAAAAAAATCTAAACAGAAAAAATTCTAAATAAAAAAGTTCTAAATAAAAAAACAAAAAAAAAACCTTAAAAAATATTTCTAAATAAAAAATCCTAAGTAAAGAAAAATTCTACATAAGACTCTAAATAAAAACAAATTTTTTAAGAAAAAAAATTTTAAATTAAAAAAAACTCTAAATAAAAAAGATTGGAAAAAAACTTAAAAAAAATGTTTTAAATTTAAATAAAAAACATTCTAAATAAATCAAAAACTGTGGCTTTTGTATCTCTTCAATCCCAGATAATTGTAATCTTGGAAGTCAGGCTCTGTAAAACTACTTTTGTCAGTCTATATCTTCTACTTTTTCTGTATATTTCTGTCTTTGCTGAAGCGCCTATTTTTTTTAACAACTTACAAAGTTGACACACCTCGTATAAGCGCCGAAAGATGGAACAACAAAAATACTCACAATTATTTTGAATTATATTTTAAGTTTTCTCGGAAATAAGGCGGATGTATGCAGATGCACAGAATTTTTAGTTGCACCAATATCATTTTGACATTCATACATGCATATATGTATATATGTATTTGTATATACTTATAATGATTCACAAGCATACATATGTACATACATACATATGTATGTATATAATGATAAACACGTGTATGTTGTTATTATGCCCCTAAATAGGAGATTTTGTCATATTTTATGGTATTAACATATACACATATGTACATATGTACATATATGCGTGTGTCGATGTCTGCTCAAGCTCCAGTAATAAAAAAAAACAAATTTTAAATTTAAAAAAAAAATTCACAAAAAAAATTTTAGTTTAAAAAAAAAAATTTTTTCATTTAAAAAATAAAAAATTTAAAAAAATGTTCCGTTGATAGCTTTTTCAGCATGACGTGAAAAGAAATATATTATATTATCCTGCTTTGTTGACGTTTATTTCAACTTTTTTTATTCCACAACTTGTCGTTGTTACTTTGTATCGGCATTTTTCATCTCTTAAACTTCTCACTCAAAAATACTTAAGATCAAACCAAGAATTGTCATTTTCTTAATTTTCTCTTTTTGCGGCTGAAATCCCTTTTCACCGCTGTTGCGGAAAATTTTATTTTGACGTCTGCGTGTGTGCCTTTTGCTGGCTCATTGCCAAACGTATGTCGCCGCCTAGTGCTGTTCGTCTTTGCTCTGTTTGCGGCGCGACAAATTCATTTTTAAAGTTAAGCACTTTTTAAATGTAAATTGAATTTTCTCAATATTTACATATGTATGTGAGTTTTTATGAGCTTAAGTTTGTTCATATAAAATAGGCTGATGGGATAATATTAGGGAGTGCAAAACTTCTCTTGCATGGATGATTCTTCATTTCACAGCAAACCATTCTAACAGCCAAATTACTGTGGACCAACGCTGTTGAAGCTGCAAATTTCCTAAAGATTCCGTTAAGAGATATTGATGGTAGTTCCAGAAATGGTCGACATTCTTGATTGCGGTGACCTCGCTTTGAATGACTGAATAACTAATCGTGCTCTTCCCCTCCCACCTCCTCAACCAACTCTAATCCAACCGTGAACAAGTCGATATGAGTCCATTGCACAATTCTTCTCTTTGACCACTTATTAAACCTCCAGGCATCTAGCACAGTCCTAAAAAAGCCACGCGTCATTTCCTTGGCTATTTACTACATGGTAAATAAATAACGTTCAAGAATTTTCTATCTTCTTCTTCTGTCATGTTAGCTCAATCAATATTGAAATGCCATCAAAAGTACCATTTGCAAATTGTTTATAAAATAATACAGCATTAACACCACCATCAAACTCAAAATATTGTAGATCTTCTAAAGCTGGAAATAATAATAAACAATGCTTAAAACAAATAAACACAATGCGACTAAACTACAAATACATTACATTGCATAACAAACTTTTAAAATTTTATGTAAGTATCCAACACTTGCATAAATAATAAACATGGAAAATCCAATTGGCAGGCAACAAGAAGTGATTGAATGCCGAATTCATTAGAAATGTTTAATAAAAATCCCAAAAACAAAATAATCACAAGACAATACCCAGATGTGGAATGGTGAGCAACTTGAGAAACATTCAAATAGTGCAAATGTCTCGAAAAGCAATTTAATTTCTCAAGAATTGTGGACAAAGGCCAGACAATAAATGTCGTTGGTCAAGGGTCAATGTACCAGCAAAAGCATGAGTGAAAATAACAAACATACATAACTACTAACAAAGAAGACACAAACACAAATGTGACGAAAATAGGGCAAATTTTCGAAATATGATGCAGTAAAATTGGAAAAATTCAAAGCAAACCAATAAAAAACTAAAATTGAAAATTTAAGAAAAAAAAATGCTGCATGATTTATAAATTTCACAAGCGCATGACCAATTGAGCTTGAAATAAAACATGAATGCAATGTTTCATAGTGCAATTCCTTGTAATAATTCAAAAAATAAATTACGTAGGTATTCCCAAATTAGTCATAAATTATAAAATTACAAGTAGTTATGAGTATAAAAATATACAACGAATAAGAATTAAGAAAGTGGCAGAGGTGCAGAGGGGCAGAGGGGCAGAGGGGCACTTTATGGACTCAACAATTCACATGATGAACCATTTGAAGTTTTTTATTTTTTATTTTTTAAAGGCTCAATTTATAACTTCAAAAGATTTTTCTCCAATTCAAACCACGAAGAAAAAGTAAATTTCCCAAACTACGATGTGAGTCCAATTTGCAAGACCCTGTATAAAATATGCACTACTTACTGCAACTAGGTACATACATAAAATTGATGTTTCCCAAGTGTTAGGGTGACAAAACCAGAAGATCTATCACATTGGCCCAAAACCAACTTATCGATTTCAATCAAATGCGACGCAATGCAGCAGTCGCCCAACAGATTCTTATACGCCCTTTTACATAGCATTCATTGTGGGACAAAGCAAAACAAAAAAACGACAACAAAAATAGTTTGTTTGTTTGGGCAAAAATGAACCTAAAATTAGTGCAATCTCTACAAAGAACGTGTGCAACTGAAGTGTGAAGATCAACGTCATTGCTGCCATCGTTGTTGGGGGATTTGAAAGGCGACAAGCCGACACCAAAATGTGAATATAAACATTTGTTTTTCAGTTGTGTGTACGCTTTGTGTGTACGAAAGTCACACGTCAAGTTAAATTACGAGCGCGTGGAGTTGAAACGATTTGGTTGGTTTCATTAGAACGCAACTTCCTAATTTATTGAAAACAAAAGCGAAAAAAATCACTGGTGGGTACCGGTGTGAAATAAAATAAAATTTGTCAAAGTAAGTTGTAAGTGGGCACATGTTGAAAAAAAAAACTGACTTATGTATGCCTGCGTGTAAAAATTTTATTTCGCCCTACCTTATTGAAAAGAACAACTTCACGAAAGCATGAATGAAATTCAAAATTTTACAACTAAAGAACAATAAAAAATGAAGTGTCTACAACAATAACATTATAGAAGATAATAAAAATGATAAAAATATGATGGATTTTAAAATTCAATTCCTAATTTCGATTACCAATAATATCAAATTTAAATATCAGCACCAGCACTTCGTCTTTCTCTTAACATTACATTGCGATCGGATTGTCAACGAAGCGAGTCTTGAGTTCAACGAGAAGTTCTTGAACATCGTCCGCAAGATGGCCAACTTCGCATAGGCATAGTTACTGAAATATCACTCCTTGATTGGGAAACCCGAGTTAAACATTTAGGTCTCTAGAAAGCAATCTAGTATAACTAAAGGTATAAATAAAAAGTGTCTATTGCTGAGTTATTTTTGAGTTGCAGCAACACAAAAGCAACAGTTTGCAGTGTGAGATATTGGCATCAGAATCTAGTCTAACACACACATACATACACGTGTGTATGCTCTTCAAGCCATTTGTGGAGTGCAGTGCAGTGAATTGTCAACCTGGCAACCTAACTCCCCAGCGAACATTGGCGCCATCGTTGGAGTAAACTTTGTAGACGCTACAGGAAAGGCACCAACAACAGACATGACCGTAAAACCGCAAGTGTCATTGAGGCACAGAAGCAATCACACATCACGACTGGGTATAGTGGTCCAAAGTTGATAAATCACTGTACAAAAGTACACTTGTAGGCGCAAACATAAGGAAATATGACAAAATATTGGGCAGTGCGAGCATTTCGTTCCAACGCTTGGTCGCTTTTGACGCTTGATCGGATGTACCGGATTTTGCCCTTGATGTCTTTCGATCGCGGTAAGCCGTCAAGTTTGAGATATTTATATTATTTACTAAATGGTATACTTCAACTTAAAAGATGCTCGGATATGCACCCCGAGTGATTGAAATTGCTTGGATTGCTTTGGGTCCAAACACATCTGCTCCATTACTTTCCGGCATAGTTAGATATTAAATCCCACAGTTGTCAATGTGAATACTGTTCTTTTCCAACTTCTGCATTTTTTTGTAATAAAGCGTCATTGTTACTCTGTTACATCCAGACACTACAACCAACGACCACTTGCCGCCCTTTTGTGTGTTGCTCTTTTGTGCAAATAACAAAACAAATAAAATCAAATAGAAAAGAAGCATTTAAAAAGCAAATGAGCGAAAAGTAAAAAAAAATAGAAAAACTTGAAAATTGCATGAAGTAAAATGCATGATATTGCTGTTGCTATTGTCGGTAGTATTGTCACTGCTGGCATCGTGGTTATAATGCTAGCAATTGTCGTCGATACAGTGGCTGTTGGTTACTCTTGGATTGCACTCCACCACACAATAACGCGCAACTCGAATGACGCATCCAATGTATGTAGATATGTAAGTATATTAGGGTGCGGTGTCTATGAAAATTTTTCAGACTTGCCTTAAAAGACATTAGATTAGTTTTGACAAATTGTAAAAAATGTGAAAAAAGTGAAGCTCCTCCGAGCTAAAAAGATATTTTGAGAAGTTCATATCACTACGGTTGTCGATATGTACCGGAAGGCATGAAGAAGTCCTCAACAACATGTTAATTTCTGCAATTCCTCATACATCATTATTTTATGACAAACGCGCCAAGGTTCGGCTATCATCCTCTGTGCTAGACATACAGCTCACCAAGATAGTAGAGCAAACGTCTTAGTAGCTAGTGCCCTATTTAGATTAAGAAGATTTTTACCAAAGCGGCCTGTCCTTTGAGCTATAGGGATCTAGTACATTCCAGAACTAAACTCACCCCGGTCTAGCACGACTGTGCCGGGAGCTATTTGGTCAATCCGTCGAATCGTCGTGGCATCTTGCCTATATGTATATTCAAAACCCCAAACCCCTCAGAAGGTGTCAGTAACTTGCAATTAATCTTACGAACAGTTCCACTCCCAACCATTGGTAGCTACATATTCCCGCACACAAATCAGGATCACCCGCATGTGTACAGCAACAATCAAACAAAGTACATGTATAGATCCATTCTGTATGAGCATTCCTCCTGCTTTAGATGTTGGTAGATTGAACCAAAGAGTGGTTTGGGAAGAAGCGGAAATTGCATAGCGGCTCAGATATTGGTGGTGAGAATATACTTGGTATGTATGTATGTAGTTACATTAATGTACATATATGAATTTATGTAATTGTGCGAGGATGCACAAAAACATACATATATCTACATATAAGGTAGTAATGGAATATTATAGTTGTTGCTGAGTCACAATTAGTTATTCCTAGCTATAGTTAAGACCTGGTTTGGCTATTAAGGTACGCACTAAGCAGGTGTTATGCCGTACTTTTCAAATTTCCTGACAGAATAGACAGCATATTATACACAAGGTTTTCGCACACATTTTAAGATACGTGTTTCGGTAGCTTGAACCGTCGGGTGGGTGCCTCTTTTGAGAGGCATATCAACAGCGAACATACCCGCCCACAAATTAGTTATTATTAATAAAGTTTTGGCTGCTGCAAAAGTATAAACGTTATTAATAAAAATAAAATCAAACCGTATTGAAGAGTTTTTCTTTGACCTACATACTTTCTGCACATGTTGTTGCAGGCCAGGCATGTTAGTTTAAGCTAGGTCCTTACTCAAAAACAGTATTTTAGAAAAATCTATTATTTAATTCTGTGAAATGTTCCCCAATTTACAATTCCGCATCTCCACTGGTGTATGTAAATACATAAATTTTGAGCAAATAAATAATCTTATCAAGTAATTACCTTATCAAGATGATAAATAAATTTATCTTTTATTTGTACGCTGCTCCAACAATTCCACTTTCTCCTACGCGCTGCATGGCAAATTTTGTGTTTATCTAGACAAACGCAGGGATAAATGTGAAGCATCTGATATTTAACTGGAGGTATGACTGCTCGTTTTTCATACTAACAAAATAACTAAGTAAAATCACTTGAGCTAATATGTACCTGCTTGTGTTTATTTATGGGCAAAACTCACTTCTCACAATAAGTCGGTTTGTTTGTTATAATTCAGCTGCAATTATATTTTAGATAATTATTATAATTGTAGTATGTAACAGCAAATTCTTTAGTTAACCATAAATATTAATAATCTCAAACTAATCGTTGTAGCATCTAAAGTAAATTTTTAATTCATGCACTTTCTTATTTTTCTATTTCTATTTTCAATGTAGCGTCATCGTCGTCGTAGGTGGTGACAGCGCTGTTGTCCGCGGCAGTGCCAATAACTAGAAAATTTAACCGTTGACTGCGAAGTCGACGTCAGCGTTGGCAACAACGTTGATACTTTTTTATTCTTTTTTGGTAAGAATGAAATCTATTTTTCAATATTTATGCAATTAAAACGTTAACACTGAGCCCGAATTCGATATAGAAATGTGAACATCCAATTAAATTAAATATTTAACATACTTTTATGCTATTTTTACAATGTTTTATAGCAAAAAAAGGCGTTTAAAATGACGCACACAGGAATATGCCCGAAAAATAACTCGACGGCTAAAAATGACTAACTGAGTTGCCAACATTCATATCTCAGATTGAAGTGTAGAGTGTAGAGTGGAGACTTTAATATCTGTATTTTACTTTTCTGCAGGATGTACACAAAATTGCAAAAACAAAAATAAAATAACAAAATAAAAAACTTTTAAATTGACCCTTTTTTGCTTTAAATTGCAGTTTAATAACGTTTTCGAATATAAGCACATGCGTAGTTAAATAGTTAAAATTATAACATTTCACGGAAGCAAATTTTCCTTCGGTCTGTCAAAGCTGGAAGCTGGTATTTTTCATTCATTTGGTACGGGGACTTAAACCCTCGTTACACGATCCAGCATTGCAGGTCATGCACTGTATATGTGTGCGTTTCGTGTGCATGACGTAGCCCTTACACGTTCATGCAAATGTATGTCATGCGCCATTTGAATTGAGTGTTCGTAGCGTGCGCACGTAATATGCCGTCGTCGGAAGATGATTTTTTGTGAGGGGGGTTAGGTACTTCAACTATTTTTATTCGATTTTAAACCAGCTTATAACTAAATTTATTCCATTTTTTATTTAAGTTAAATATATATTTAATATTTATAGTAAAAGTTGATTTTTAGTTTAAAATCAATTTATTAAATCTTAGTACAAATTCATTTTCTTCCGCACACTTGTTCATCTCGAATGTCAGCACTCAACTGAGGCACTATTGCATGTCAATCAGGCTGCTAAACGTTCAAGCAAAGCGCAAAAATCAAAAATTTTTGATTTTCATCATGCAAGAACCGACAACAAGTACGTGTGACACGAAGAAAGTACGTGTGTCACACGAAACGCACACATCTACATTGCATGACCTGCATGCTGGATCGTGTAACGAGCGCTTTATTGAGGTTTTGTAAAAGAAGCAACACTGCCCACATTGGAGACAAATGTCACTTTGAATCAGCTGTTCCATTTGACAGTGGAAGATTCTGTTAATTTTTTGTTTATCCAGCCAATTTCTTTTCGAAATTTGTTGGTTGAGTATAAAAAAAATGGCTCATAATCCGCTGGATAAAATACACGCGTTGGATGAAATAGAACAAGAAATTGTAATGTGTCTGCAAAGTGCAGGTGGGTACACTAAATATACATTTGTGCTGTTAGGGATTTAAATGGTATCTATATTTTTGCGTTGGCAGGTCAAGCTTTACAAGAGCTGAGCAAGGAGAAATCTTCTCAGAAAAGTGCAGAAACACAAACTCAACAATTTTTGAAGTCGTTATCGAACGTAGAGTCAAAGTTGAGCGAACAAATCAATTACTTAACGCAAGTTTCAACCGGTCAACCGCATGAAGGCTCCGGTTATGCTTCTACCAAAGTATTACAAATGGCGTGGCATCGCATACAACACGCTCGCTCCAGAGTACGCGAGCTGGAAGAGTCAAAGGTAGCGAACGAATTGTATATTTTGGAAGTATGGTTTTATTTCTTTTGTTTTTAAGGCTAAATATTCACATGCTGCACGCCAGCAACAACAACAACGTCAGCAGCAGCATGCACAGCAGCTAGCGCAACAACAGCAGCAACAACAAATGGCTCAACAACAAATGCAGCAAAGTCAAGATAGCAGTGCTGGTTCCAGCGCAGGCGGTAATACTGGAGGAGTTCCACAAATGGGCGGTCAACAATCTCAAAATTGAGTATGCTAAACTCTTGTAGTATTTTAGTTTCTAAGTAGAGTTTATAAGTAAATACAATTTTTTTTAACAAACTTACATTTATTATACCCTTAGACAATCAGCTAATCTTTATTTTCCTCGCCTATACCAAAGAACTTATTTTCACATACATAACGGACACATTGTAGCAACACATTGCGCTCATGGCGTATATCAGACTCTAGTAATTTTTCTAGTAGTGTATTTTGTTTACGCACGCGTGCTTTACGATAGTCCAACCCGTATTTCGTTCTCTTGCATCTAACATGCTGATCTGTTTTTGCTAGGTGTGTTGATGGCCCTGGACCACTTGTGCTTGCTTCGTTTCCTTTATTTGGGTGAGTTCGTTCGGTGGACATTGGTATGTCACTCGAGCGTGCTATTGGCGCCTCCTCAGGTGGTTCGTTGTCAGACTCGTTAAGTTTATTATTTTCTTTTGCGTTGGTTTTGTGATCGCTGATATCTTCATTTGGGGTTTCATGTTTTCGATTTTCTTGAACTTCCAAAGTTTTGATTGAACTTGCGTTTGTACCGACAACGGATAAAACGTCTGGATATGATAGCTCTTGTTTGGAAGTTATCTCTTTTTCACTCTCAGCTGACATTTCCACCTCTTCGGCCATTACCACTTTTACTTGTTTAATAGCTTCGGAAGGTTCTGCACTGTTTAGAAGATCATTTAAATCATTGGCTTTTACGTCCAGGTAATCGGTGTTATCGTCGTTATCTGCCTGTTCATTTTCTTCGTTTCTTCTCACATCTTCCTCAGAGTCTTCATCTGAGCCATACATTCCAAGAAGGCCGCTCAAAACATTTGCCAATTTTACCTTTTTAGGCTCCAGGTGCTGATAGCCAGCAAGCGTACCTGTTCCCTTAAACATATTAACGCCATCGCAGCTCTTTCCCACCTCTTCTTTATGCTGCATTACAATTTCGGAGTCACTGGCTGGCTTCACAGTTTTAATGTGTTCAATTTTTTCATTTAGCTTTTTTTCCTCCAACTTTTGCTGTGCTTCTTTTCTGCGTCGTTTATTACGATCTTTGTTTTGAACATTATTTCTCCGATGTCTTGCGTTTTGATTTTGTTTTTCATTTTGAAGCCTTGGGGGGCGGTTAGTGTTATCCTGGGCTCTCTTCCGATCTTCATACCTTCCAAATCTACTGGTATTACCCTCCAAACGTTCACCGCGCTTTTCACGCTGTTGCTTCGCCCGCTGTCGCAATAATGTATTTTCGAGTGTGGGGTACCTGGAAATTAGTTTACCATTCTATGAACTCCAAGAATCGAGAGAAATACAATACTGCTTACTTTCTTTTCCTTTCCTCTCGCCAAGCAGCTATTTCCTCTGGCGTGCTTAGCTTTTTAAACTTGTCAAACAACCCAGAATTGTGTAGATTGGTCACATGTTTATCCATTACCGATGGATGACCTCGATAATTGCAATTATTCACTGGACATTTTTCATGTTGTGCTTTGTGTCGTCGTAAGTCATCCACTGACTGCAACTCCATGTCGCAAGCTTCGCAGTATTGGCTTTCACTACTATCCACTGTTTCTGAAGTCGGTGGTGTTATAAAAGTTGCAGACTTTGAAAATTAAATTAGTAATAATTTGAATCATGAGTAATAATATTAAGTTAAGAGAAAAAATACTCACATTATGCTTTCCCTTTAAAAATTTCCCAGGATATGTTGCTCCAACTTTTCCATACATTGGCGGTGGTTGATGTCGTGCATGCAAAGTCATACCCGAAGGTGTAAGAAAGTGTGGCCTCGCCGTGGGCGGTGTTTGCGTTTTTTTAATAAAATTTGGCGAAGGTAATAGGAATTTCTGCGGAGTACTCATTTTTGCAGCATGTAGTTCGAAGGATTTTGAAAAATGTAAAATGATTTAAAATCCGCGTGTTTTTGTTTACAAAATAAACATTGACAGTTCGAAGCAATCAGCTGTGAATTCAGTCTTTGCCCAACGAAATAGGGCTGCCATGACATAGAACATACAAAAATAATTTCAATCAACAACATTGTACCTCAACACTGCAGAACACTGACTGTCATTTGACACAACATCTGATCTTCAGTACTGTCAGTCTAATTGTCAGCGCTCCATACAAACTTTACATCACGAATACAAGGGGGCTTGCGCAAAGCTGATGTAAACAACTGTGTACGTGTGAGCTTTTATTTCACTCTAACACAGTGAAATCGCCTTTTAATTAAGCATAGAGCTGTGCTGTTCACTCCCACGTGTTTTATTGAATCACCGCTGTCTATAAGACTGTCATTTACTGTCATAAATGATACAACACTGTTTACACCAGTGCTGACCATAATAATGTCACTACTGACCAATGTGAACAAGTACTAATGCTTTTTTGCATAGAGAAAAATTTATTTCTTTACATCTTGAAATTTCTTGAACATTTGTTTTCTTCTATGAATTAACTAAAATAAGGACGTTCATTAAAAATTACACAAATTCAGAAGTAAAGTACATAATGTGCGCCATATTTGTTGTATTTTGGGTGGTGGCTTTTGGAAATGGTTGCCGGCCTATCCTCCTCGAAGTTCAGGGAACCTTGCTCCAACACTCCTGGAAAATAATTTTTTGTTAGAAATGATATTACTAGCCATTAACATTTTACTTACCTCGTAACACTTATAAGTACTAAATGTTCGTTTTACATATTTGTTGTACGTTGGGGTGTTGGCTTTTGGAAATAGTTGCCGGAATATCCTCCTCGAAGTTCAGGGAACCTTGCTCCAACACTCCTGGAAAATAATTTTTTGTTAGAAATGATATTACTAGCCATTAACATTTTATTTACCTCGTAACACTGCATTTTTAAAAGTTTTCGCTTAGAATGCGTGCCGGTGGAAAATTTTCTAGGAATTTTGAAAATGCACCACTACTGATAATCACGTGATAGTCAAATGACAGTCACTAATGACCATATGATTCAATTGGACGAACTATTCTAGCCTACATACAATTACATTTGCCATAACATATCCGTCTCACACTGATAACAGCGACCCCTAATTGTCACTGTTTTGGTCAATACATGGTCAGCACTGAAATTTTGAGTGTGAGTGTGTTAGTTAAAAAAATCAGCGTTTCTGGTAGGTTTATTGAAACAACAAAATAAATTTTTCATAATTTGTAAGCCTTCGAAAAGAGAGGAAAGGATTTTAACAAGCATATTCCTCAAGCAAAAAATTCTTGAATTTTCCCATAAAAGGTATGCAAATAGACTCTTGTTGTTGTTGTTGTTTTAACAACAAAATCACTCCCCGAAGGTTTTGGGGAGTGTTGTCGAAATGACAGTCCTTGGCCGGATATGAATCCGGTACTCCCTTGCGGTACTGCCCGACTGTCGTGATAGCGATTTGGTATGACTAGTGCAACCTTCTAGGTCATGTCATCCCTCCTTCCGAAAGGAAAGAAACGATGGGTATTGAGAGGCATTATTCTCCTCAACGTCAGGAGGTATCATATCCGTAGATCAAATGTAGACGTGCAAACTTTTTAATCCACTATACAAAGTAATTTGTATCGTTACTGCTACTTTTTCAGTTTTTGTAATTTTTTGGAATTTTGGTTGGGTGAGAAAAATTGCCTGTGGCAACTGCGAAATCCGCAGTCATTCAAAGCGAAGACTGAATTCGCCGTGGTCGCCGTGTCATCACTTTATTTGCGGCTTTCGTATGGAAACGTGTTTTTTCTCACACGTGTTTTAAGAGAATTTTTTCTACATTTTTAATATATTCAAAGTAATTCCATTCAATTCAAAACATAAAAACGTTCATTAATATTTATTAAATATATTGTGCAGATAAAATGGCTGATGTTGCTGAGAAACCCATCGAGGAAGTGAAAAATGGTGAATCGGCTAAGACCGAAGAGGAAGTGGCAGAGCCGGCTACAAAGAAAGTTGCTGAGGGGACCAACGCGGAGTCGGATGCTGCTTCAGAAGAACCCAAAAAAGATGATACTGATGAGGAAGGCAAGACCGACAATGCTGACCTCAGCAAAGAAGAACGTGCCATTATACGTCAAGTTGAATATTATTTCAGTGATGCTAATTTGCGACGCGATAAATTCTTAATAGCAGAGATTTCCAAAAATGAAGAGGGCTGGGTACCACTTACAGTTTTGTTGACTTTCAAACGTTTATCAGCATTAAGTGAAGATCCGAATGTCATCATTGACGCTATAATTAAATCTGAGGAAGGTCTACTTGAAATAAGTGAAGATAAACAAAAGTTGCGACGACATCCGGAACGTCCTATACCAGAACATAACGAAGAGCAACGCAAAGAAATACAATCGCGCACAGCTTATGCCAAAGGTTTCCCACCAGAAACAACTATGTCTGAGTTACTTGATTTCTTTGCGCCATATGATAAGGTGATGCATGTAACTATGCGCAAATATTTGGATAAACCAACCAAGGCTTACAAATTTAAAGGCAGCGTATTTGTTACATTCGCAAAGAAAGAACAAGCACAAGAATTCATTGAAAAGGAAAAGGTAATTGTTGCTACATTGTTTTAGACTTAATTATTTATTTACATTTCTAAAATTCTTTTTGTAATCAGGTGGTTTATAATGATCGTGAACTTTTACGGAAATGGCAGGACAAGTATTTGGAAGACAAAAAGACAGAATCCAAAGCAAAATCAAAGAAAGGCAAGGGTAAAAAGGCAGACGAACCCGATTCTAAAATACAGTTACCCAAGGGAACAGTAGTTCATTTCGAAGATTGCAAAGATGGCGTTACACGTGAGTTGTTGCGTGAAGGAATAGAAAAAGTTGAAGGAGAGTGGGAAATCGCATATATTGATTACAGCAGAGGAGAAAAGACTGGGCATATACGTTTCGCTGAGGAGAATAATGCCAAAAAATTCCTGGAGAAATTGGAGGAAAATAAGGTAAGAAATTCTTCATATCGAAAATAAGAAAATAGCCTATTTGCAAAAATATGAAAAGAATTAGCTCATAATAAAGTTATGTAAGTTAACTAAGAATTAAATATAAAATGATTATTTTCAAGAACACAGTTGTGCATATTTTAAGCTGGTTTTATTAAATTTGGAAATTCTTAGTTAACTCCCCTAGTTGCTCTATGTAAATGTTAAAAACTAAAAATAAATAATTTAACTTCATGGGCTCTGCCCATTTGACACATTTTGCAAGTTTAAAATGATCAATAATAGAATTATTTTACATTTTTAGTTGAAACTAAAGGACGACATTGAACTTGCAGTACGTACACTCACAGAAGAAGAGGAGGCAAGTTATTTGACCAAAGCAGTTCAAGATATGAAAAGTCGCAGAAATCATCATAATAACAAGAATAACAAGAATAAGGGTGGCCATGGTAATCGTAAACGTCATGGTGGTCATCATCATAATCGTAATGACCACAAGAAAAGTAAAGTAGATAAGGACTAAATTTGTTGCAGCCAAAGTTTACAAACAAATATAATATAAAATTAATGACCATTACGTTCATGTGAATTACTCTATAAAAATTAAGTATAGAATTAATGGTCAACAAAAGTTTTGTTTTTATTCCTTGAAGTCATACACTAACTGTTGCAATTTTTCTTTTAAAGTTTTACATTTGGAAAAACTGTTAGGTTTGGAGCATTATTTTTTGTATGTAATTTGAATGCTAATTAATACAAATTAATTGTATGCATGTGTCACCTTTATTATCTATGTAATTAAAAATGAAATATTGGTCGAATTTAAAACTGTGAAAATTAATAGTAATGGACTTCATTGGAATCCATTAGACATTGTTTATTATTTAAGTAATAGACATTCGTATCTAATACCACAACTACTGGTACTTCTAAATGTATGTAGTATGTATTTATTAACTGGCTCGAATTTGCCAAATACAATAAAGAAACAAACAAGTTCTGTAAAGTTGACAGAAATTTGTCACTTAAAACTTTAATAAATGTTTAATTTCATGGGGAGAATAATAATGAAACTTGGAGATATGTATGTGTTGTGCCGGCATTGTAACTGGCCACGAAACGTAATTGGTTTCAAAAAGTTGGTGGTTCACAAAAGTAACTAGTTAAATAAATTGAAGTGATTATAATGAAAGTTAAACGTTTCAAAATGAATAATAAATTCTGCATGCGCCTTGGTAATATTTAAACAATTTTGTAACATATTTATTTTGATTTTTATTTGCTTTTTATTTCTTTTCTTTTGTGTTTTTTTAGTTACATTTTCTTAACTTTAAATATGTATAATATTTTGGTGCAACTGCTGAGTTTCTTTAAACACTTCAATCAGGAAAGTGTTATGGTTTTTTAAATTTATAAAATAATTTCAACATCATAACTTATGTATGTACTTAAAAATTTATTTAATTTAGTTCTTTTTTTTTTTTTTTGCTTCTATGCATATGTAAGTGCGTGTTTACAAGGAAATTAAAATTAATATCAATTTGCGTCTCTTACCACTGGAAAACTTTGAATTCACTTATTTAGACTTTATTAAGTTAAGCACCACCGGAAAATATTACATATGTCAGCACAAAGGAGGTGTCACCTTGCAGTCGTCACAACTGGCTTGTTACTTCTTTAGGATTTGGAAATAAAATATATCTATGTGATCTACGAATTTGGAAACAGCACACTGCCTTTGACTAAAAGCCATGCTAAACAGGCAAATATTTTTGTTACCAAAAACTAATTGTACACATTCTCAACTAACCGAATAGCTTCCATTAATATTTCCTGTAGTAAACATATAGATGATATATACAGATATATATTTTAATAAAAGTTCTCAATAATTTTTTTTCTCTTTGTACATTTGTGGTTTATTAGCATTTTTCTTTTTAAATATATTATAATTGTATAGTTTTTTGTTTTTATATTTGTTTTATAATTAATATTTTTATACATACATATTATTATCATTATTATAGTATATATTTTTCAAGTCGTATTGTTTTTTTTTGTTATAAAACTAAATCGAAACTTAAAACATAAAAATATGCTTTCAAAAACAGAAAGAAAATTTCAAACGAAAAATAATGTTGTGTTAATACCAATAAGAATCAAATTCTAAAGTAAAACTAAAATTAGGCGACTTAATGAAATATATTTACTTTCATGTTTGTTTATGTTTATGTTATGTCTGATGCTGGTTTATTTTGAAAAGTTTTGTTTTGTATAAGAGATGCCAATCATAAAAGTAATTACTTGAAATTGGAGTTGTCAAGTTTTCATACTCGAAAATCGCTTTCGGGATCTCAAAACTGGGACATCGCATATTGCTTATAATAAGTATTAGGTAATCCGAAATATGTTTTCATTCATCCGAAATATGTGTCATTCCCACGACAGCCGGTTCTACGTACCGGAATGACTCGGGGTTTCCCCGACCAAGGGCTGTTATTTCACTACCCCCCCTGCCTAATGTTTTTAATAAAAAAAATATGTTTTTAGTGCAAAAGTTTCGTTAATTTATTTCCGGATTACCATCCCTACTGTGAGATATTCCCATTGCCGTTAAATGCATAATTATTAGACCCACAGTATTACAAGAAGATAATATTTTACGAAATTTTCAAATATAAAAACATTTTCATAAACTAAAGAAAAGCAGATTACAAAATTTTTAAATTATTTGATAAAAAAATATCGGAGATATTTCCGTACCGAATCGAAAGTTTTGTGGCATAGTAAGCACTGAAATGAGTGTGAACTTTAAAACCACACAACTAAAAATCTTGAAATGCGGTTTAAATAATTAAAATTTAAAAAATTTCAAAATATGCAATAAGTTTGCAAAAATTTTGAAAACAAAAAATTTTTAATTTTCTTGAATTGAAAAGAAAGCTTATAACTTCTTTTAATTGTTTACAAAATGCAAAAGCGAACCTGTTCAATTCCCATTAGAGTGGAGTAATCAATAATGATTATTTTAATTGGTTTCAAAAATCCGCAAATATGTAATAATCAATTACTATTGTAAAATAAAAAGTAATCAAAAATATCAAAAGTAGTCAAAAAAAATAATGTTGAATTGTTTCTGATTACTTATGATTATTTTTGATTCCTTTCAATTTTTTCTGACTTTTTTTTGGGTTCGAATTTGCACGCACATATGCAGCATATTAGTATATTTTTTTATTATTTATTACCACCAAAAAATAATCAAAAAGAATCTGAAGTAATTAGAAATAATCGAAAGAGAATCTGAAGTAATTAGAAATAATCGAAAGTAATCAACAATTTTTTTAAAATTTTTTTAATAACACAACAAATAATGAGGCTTTTTTCGATTGTTTATCAAAACAACAATTACAATAATCATTACAAATCAAAAACAATGGGTAATCAATCAATAGTAGGCTCAAACTGATAATCATTATGATTACTAATTATTACAAAACAAGTATGTATGAATGTACCGTATTGAATTAAAAATATTTCGGGATTTTCAAATTGCATTCGGTATTAACGTACCAAGCCTGCACTTTTAAGGAGCTTTTAGTAGAAGCACGTTTATTAGGTTGCCTTATGAATATGCTTGATTGCAGTTTCGGGATCCCGAAATTTTCAATAATGGCATCCCTTATTTATCGCTAAGTTTTCCATTAATTAATAGTTATGGTGACATATTTAAATCTATAGTTGTCATCTTAAGAGAAACTAATACATAATATTTTTTTTAATTTTCATTAGTGTACATAATTTTTACAAATCAAATATTTGTGAATATATTAAATTGTTTTTGTGTTCATTTTTTGTTTTTGTTTGTTACGTTTAAAACTAAATTTTATTATTAAATACATATGTATGTAGCATATATGAAACAGTAAGTGTTCGTAGCAGTTATCACGTGTACAAAATTTCTTAGCTTTATATCAAAAATCAGGAAAAAAAAACAAAACAAAAGTGGGTCATGTTCGCAAAATCACACACACAAATACAGATAAACAAAAAAAGATTTGCATTTAATGATATGCATTTCAAATATATACTGCAATTCTGCTGACGAAAACCAAAGTTAACAAAAAATGTCTAAAGTACAGTGGGGCGTGGCTACGAAAATATTATCTAAATGAAAGCTCTTTCCTAAAAAGAATTCAAAATCAATTATTTTTTCGAAGTAACAAAGTTACAAAATTTAAGAAATAAATATTTAAAAATTATAATTTTAAATTAAATGAAAGCTCAATATTATATGCTGGTGGTTTGTAAAGTAAGGAAATTTCGTATTCATCAAAACGCTTAAACTCAATAAAATAAAATTTAATTGCAAGAAATACAGCTTCTCCTTCTAATATAAACGAACGCACGCATAAAACAAAAAAATTAACTAAAACGATGATATCAAAACTTTAAAGCATAAATTACAAAAAAAAAAAATATTTTGTTCGAAACAGTTAATACTCAAATACTAAAACGAAAAAACTTACAAAACACTACATTTTTTTACTAAAGAATTTTTTTTGTCTGCGTGCAAAGCGATAAATAACTAAATGATTTAAAGTGAAAGCTTTGTATACACTGAGTGAAAGCTCTGGATATTATGAATAAAAATACGTGAGCTTTTTAGTGAATGCACTGAAGTCTAGAGTGAAAACTCTGGTTATTTTGAGTGAAGAATCCCGAGAGCTTTTAGTGAAAGCTTTAAAGTTTTGTATGAAAGCTCCGGAGATTTTTAGTGCAAGCTCTGGAGCCTTTAGATGAAAAACTTTTGATATTACGAATGAAAGCTCTGCTGCTTTTATAGTGACAACTCTGGTGCTTTTGGAATGAAAGCTCATAAGAGTAACTTTTACAAAATCGGTTATTATAACACAACTATTTCGAATGAATATCGTTCGTTTTCGTTTTTTCTATTAGTTATTAACAAAATAATGGTGGTTGGTGCCTATAATAATAAATAATTTTTGTTTTTTTGTTTATACATTAATTATTAATTAATTGTTCCCAATAACTTTTTTCTTTTCTTTCCACAAATGCTTTTTAGTGCTTTTAAAACGAAATTCTTATATTTCATATTAAATAGTTTTAGTTGTTATATTTTTTTTTGGATTTATTTACAAAAACAGTGCTGATGGTGCAAATTTTTACGCACGCACACACTCACACACACACAAACACGCACACACACTGCTGCCGTTGCTTGTAGGCTCCAAAAGCTTTGGATATTTCACACACACACAGAGAGAGAGAGAGAGAGTGGAAGCATGTGTTGTGTAAGTGCTGAAGAAATATAATTTTTGAAAGTCTTCGTCACTTATGCAAAGCTCTCCTTCTCGTACGCGAAATCAATTAGCATTCGTGCTTACTGCAGTCAGTACCTTGCCATGCTACGATCTGTTTCTGTTTTGGTTGCTTTGTCTCCGCTTGTCTAACGCTTTTGCGTTGCTCGCTTATTATTTGTGGTCTCCTCCTTTCATTTGTAGACGGGCGAGAGATCGAGCGTGAGGTTTTGCAAAGCACGATTTCGCGCCGATGAACGTGTTTGTTTGGATGATTTTGTTATTTCCATAACGAGTCCTTTACAGTCATGACACACGGCCACCAATTCGCCGCGCATATTTTCCTTTTGTTCTTGACTCAGTTGTGTGCCTGATGAGGATAGCGTGAAGGCGCGCGAAAATTTTATTCTGCAAGAGAAATGAGATGATCTTTTAATACCAGACAAATAAATAAAAGGGGGCATCGATGGTTGATGAGGACTCTATAGAAAAGTTGGGCTCAAGCAGTAAATTGGGCTGGTACTTACTTCCGGTCCAAGGTGCTACTATTCGAATGCGCTCGTGCAGGACTATTTGCTGGTAAACTACGCGGTCCCTCCATGCTGCGTGACATAATATTGATGTGTTTGTTGTTGTTGGCATACAAATTATTATGAACTCCACTGCCATTAGCTATATTGCTATTATATGAAGACGTCATAGCGGCGGAAGTATCCTCAGCTTCAATGGCTTGGCCGGTAACACAAGCCGCCGTTCTAGTGGTAATAATATGCGTCGTGCCGGGTGTACTCATGTTGGATCTTTGGTGTTTGGGTGATGATGGAGCACTACCCACCGTATTACGAGTCTGCAAAATATTTACGAAATAGAAGTTTAGATCAAAAAGACCAGTAGCGTGTCTCCACACACTTACCTTACGCTCTGACTCGGAACGCAATAGACGCTCAATTAATGATTTGGGAAACGTCTCGTCCAATATGTTGCCTGTTGAAGACGAGTGCGTGTGGTGGGCGTGGTGCGATGGCGATGGTGTACTCGAACCAGCTGGACTGGCAAGCAACGAAGGTGAAATTAGCACAAGCGGTACATTGCGAAAATGTTCGGTTGGTATTCTCATCTAAACAAAAGAGAGAGAGAGTGAGCGAGAGAGAGCAAGAGCAAGGTAAGCAAATTATTTAAAAGAATTACCTTTGTATAACATTTAGAGCAGACAGTACGTTGACACAGCTTACATTGTATACCCCATGGTCCAAATATCGAGAAACGTGTACGCAGGCATAGGAAGCAGACTTTGCGCTTTTCGACATCCTCCTTGACACGCACACCCACAGGCAAACCTTCGAGTTCAGCTTTTGTCATAACCGAACGTATGTGTACGATCTCCTCCAGTGTTAATGAGAGACGATCGTCACCACGTTCAAGCCAAGTTTTCTCATCAAGAAACGATTTACTCCATGGGCCAACTGAGGATGACGAACGGCTGCAATTGCTGCTCTCACCGCCGCCCACATGTGCACAACATACATTCGGACTTTGAGAACGTTTGAATTGCTGTTGTTGTTGTTGCTGCTGCTGCATTTGGTTATAGTTGTTGTGTAGCTGTGAGCATTGGAGTTGTAACAAATATTAGTGTTGGACTTACCAACGGACAAAGTTCGTAGTGCCGAGCTTACCTGTTTAGTTGTGCCTGCAACCAACGACGCATCTGCTGTGCCACCGGCTGTGCCTGCAATTGAACTAACATCCGATTGTCGTGATTCCGGTCGCGTTGGTGGCATCGAGTGTGTTTCATCAAAGTTACTCTGACAGCCAACAATGGTGTGACGACGTATGGAAGCGCGTCGAGACTCGCATTGAGTTGCGAGGTCGTAAGCTAAACGAAAAAAAAATAAAATAAAAAAAACAATGCAATATTGGATTAAGTTCAGTTATGGGCGTCGAGGAAGCAAGGTAATGAGTGCGAAATATTATATGTAATGCATGTACAGTTGTGTTCAGAAAAATAGCAGTTAATAGCAGTACCTACTTTTGGCAGAGTTTTTAGGAAATTTTTGAGTATGCAGTTGTGTAGCCCAATAACTTTTAGTATAACATTGTGCAAGTTAGAACACGCTTTAAAATTTGTCTGAATTTATAGAATTTTATTATTAAATTCATGGGTGAATTCACTGAATACTATCAACAAAAATTTAGGTAAATGCTTGAGCGAAGTTCTGATTCGAACATTATTGTACTAAAAATTATTGGTCTAAAAAACTGTGTACTAGAAAATTGTTCAGAAATTCCAGCAAAAAATAATTAATAACTATTTTTTTACATATTTGCAAATTTTAATGAGCTCAAGACCGTTTATAATAGTTCTTAGTCAATTATTATTGTTTTTGAACTTAGGAAAAATTTGTATGTAGATAAAAATTACAAAGCTACGTACAGCGATGGACGGGATGACATGTTTCAAAGTGTCCTACTTATCATCAGACCCCTTTTCGGGCACTGGGATACGAACCCACGTGCCTGCATCAAAGCTGCTGTTAGAAAGCTCTAACCACTAAGCTAAGATGCCCTGTAGCGTACCGATGCAACTTTACCTACATGTTAATTTTTCCCTTTGTTGGTTGTTGTTGTTTTTTCTGCCAACAGTGTATACACAAATGTTAGGCATTCTGCCTATAAGTAAATTTGTGTATGCTGGGCTTGTTGTTTGTACATTCTTCTTTTGTTAATTTTTTGAAGATATGTACATATGTAACCATGTGCTCTTGGTTCAATTTATTGTTATTGGTTTTAATGGTCTGCTTAATTTTTACATATTTGCAAATTTTAATGAGCTCAAGACCGTTTATAATAATTCTTAGTCAATTATTATTGTTTTTGAACTTAGGAAAAATTTGTATGTAGATAAAAATTACAAAGCTACGTACAGCGATGGACGGGATGACATGTTTCAAAGTGTCCTACTTATCATCAGACCCCTTTTCGGGCACTGGGATACGAACCCACGTGCCTGCATCAAAGCTGCTGTTAGAAAGCTCTAACCACTAAGCTAAGATGCCCTGTAGCGTACCGATGCAACTTTACCTACATGTTAATTTTTCCCTTTGTTGGTTGTTGTTGTTTTTTCTGCCAACAGTGTATACACAAATGTTAGGCATTCTGCCTATAAGTAAATTTGTGTATGTATTTTTTTAAATTAATTTTCCTGAACTTTGGGCAAACTTCGAATTTTCTACTACAAGTGAATTTTGTTACAGAATTCGCTATATTTTAAATGAAAATTATTAAAATCACAGCTTCTCGTTTCGTCGAATGATATCCATATTAATGCCACTACTATTATATTGAACACGACTGTATGTATGTAATGCGTTGAACTAACATTTAAAGCAAATTCAATGAGAAATGCCTTTATGTTATATACTTACTATGTACTATATATGTATGTATGTATGTATGAATAAATGTGTTTATAATGGTTATTGTATACCTGCCACCAAAATAAAGGGTGTCTAAATAAATATGTGCCGTATTATGTTTTTTTGATGTGTAAAAATATGTTGAGCATGCAGTGGATGAGTCTATCTAAATGGATTGATTGTTGTATTTGCTAAATTTTAGCGGAAATAAAAAAATGCGTTTTGAGGTTGGATGGACTTGGGTTTGGTCAGCGTCGTTTATGCATTTAAAAATTTTCTAAATGGAAATACCAAACAATCATCTTTTTGACCTTCAGAGGTCTCAACGTCGCTGGACTCCGAAAAGTAAATGTCTTAGTCCTCAAGAGTTTTTAACGAAAATTACAACTGGATATCGAAAAAGTGTTAAATGATTTTTAATAAATTTCTAAAAATCAGTTTTAGGTACTTGAATTACAGTTTTTGAATTATTTTCGTTTTTTTGTTGTTTGTGTCAAATATTTCGATAACGATTACTGGGTTGACTGACTACTTTTTGGAAAAGCCTACTTATAATTGATTCTCCATTGCGTTCCATAAGTAATCAAAAATTATCAAAAGTAATCAAAAATAATCAAAAGTAATCAATTTTCTTCTTATTGTTTTTAATTATTTCCTCTAATTTTTGATTATTTTTCATAATACAAATTTTTGTTTGGATTACTTTTGATTATTTTTGACTGTTAGATTACTTTTAATTATTTTTGATTACTTTTTGGTATTTTTACAGATAAACTTAGGCACGAGCCGCAAAAAAATTAAAAAAATTAAAAAAAAACTAAAAAAAAATTAGTAATCCAAAAAAAAATGCAAAGTAATCAAAACAACCAATATTTTTTTTAATTGCCTTTGATTACTTTTGATAATTTTTTTTTTTTTAATTTTTTCCAATGGTACTTAATTAGTAATTACGATTTTTTGAAAACAATTTAAATAATCATTATTGATTGAAAGAGCCATCCAATCAATTGATTACTTAATTCTAATTAGAATTTAACAGTTCTGATTAAAACCTTTTAAATAAAAATAAAATTGATATAATTTCCCCAAAAAAAAATCCAGCTTGGACTCTTGCTCTGACGCATTGCCATTATTCATCAATGCCTAAAAGTATGCAGCTTTTGCAGACCGCACACATAAATGCGGAAAGGATTTTAACTGGTCAAAAAGTGAAAGCCACCAACGAAGCTTCCCACTTTTTTTATACACGAGTCACTGTTTATTAAGATTTTGACTCATAGTTGGTGGACAGGTAATAAACCCATGAAGAGTACACACATGCGCATACTAAAATACAGTTGTGGCCTTTTAGGCGCTTAGCTGCACTGAACTGATTTTCACCACAGAACAGTCAATAAAAAAAAAGCACAACATGAATACGAAATGGAGCGATTGCAGCACGACACTACCTACAATGAATTATGTAAACACTTAGCAGAATGAGAGCAACATAAAGCTTAGGCGCTTTTTTATTAATGATTATAAATTTTGCTGAGACGATTTATGTATGGTAAATAGATATGTATGAAGATTGCTTTTTTTCAAAAGTGTAAGCGCAAAATATCTTTTTCAACATTAAAGATATGGATAAACAGTTGAGCAGATGAGTGAAAGAGACAGAAATATGTATGTATGTAGTGGATACAGAGAAAGAGAAGGTGATCAAGACGAAGTAGAAGAAGAAAAATATAAACAATTATATTTACATTCCAGCGCGTTGTCGAAGAATTTATGATATTCATCCTCGGTATAAGCGTCCTCTGTGAAGTTAGGCATTTCGTGGCATAATTTTAGGCGCATAGACGGACGTTGTCGGATTTGAATTTGTTTGTGTGCGCAATTTTTCACATTATTTACAGCACAAGTAAACATTTAGAGGAGTTTTCGATTCAAATTTTTTTTTTTGCATTTTTTTTTAATTTCGATTCATGCATTTAAAGCGCATTTGATTGTAAAAGAGAAGCAGACACAGAATAGAAATATACTTCAAAAATTTTATTGAATGCGTTTTGACAAAATAGTAGAAACGCGCAAAAGTGTGTGTGCTTTTAAAAAAATTTATTAGTTGCATTTTATTTGTTTGGAATACAATATGGAAGGGAATTCAAATTTTTTAAGGTTTCGAAATAATTTTAAGCTACCGTAATTACATAGTTTGATTAAACTTAACTAAAAGGGTTGTGCGAGGCAGTGATTAAAAACTTGAGACAACTTAGGAAAAAAAAAGTAAAAGTGTTGCGTAAATTTTGTTGACAATCGTAGTTTGGAATATTTTGGTTTTAAGTTTGATTTTCATTCTTGATATAAATTTTATTTTTATACAAATTTTAAATAATTTTTTTTTATTTAAAATAAAAAATATTTTGAATTTAAAAAATTTTATTTTAAATATTTTTTAAATTTGTTTTTTTTTTTAATTTTAAGCTTTTTTTTTAAATATTTTTTAAATTTGTTTTATTAAAATTTTAAAAACATTTTTTTTTTTGGTTTAAATCGAAATTTAGATTTTGCAACTGATTATAGTTTTTAAACACTGGTGGCGGGTGGAAATTGAGTGCATACAAAACACTCAAATATCAACTGGGAAACACTATATACATACACACATCGGTATAAATATCTCTTAAACTAAGCATGCAATACTAAAAAAAAATCTATAAATAATTTTAAAGTTTTCTTATTTACGTAGTAGGTGCCTAATTCATAAATTCCTAAAAATATTTATTCGAGATTTCAAAATTTTTTTTTGCATATTTCTAGTGACTATAAAAAGGACTTTTAGTTCATGAGTCGCTCTCAAGCTAACATTACTGGAACTTATTGCAACCTATTATTTACAGGTTTAGGAATAATAAATTGGGTCGTTTTTTTCAATATTTTTACTCGCAACCTTCACCGCCAAATTTCAATTTACTAAAAAAATATTTCTAACTTTTTTTTATGAAAAGTTTTGCTTTAATACGCCAAGTTGTTGTTAGCTACAAAACTTTTCGTTTTCAAAATAAAAATTTCTTGTTCTTTGTGCTCACATTTATCAATAAGGGGGGTTTAACTAATAACTAATTAAGGTGTATGTTGTTGTTAATTTAATAATTAAAAAAAATTGTATAAACAATCAAATACCTTTAAATGTACCAATTAGAGAAATATGTGTCATTCAAAAAAAAAAAAAAAAAAAAATTGCCAGCCAATGTGGAAAAATATTGCAAAAAAAAAAATTGTGGAAGAAAAAAAGAAAAGGTAAAAATAATAATAAAAAATCAATTAGAAGAAATTAAAATTCAATAATTTTTTAATAAAAAATAATAATTTACTACAATTCATAAATACCAAATCAACCGAAATTAACTACATATTAACGCTAGAATTTGGTATTGTGAAATATTCTGAATGTTGCATTTTGCCCCTAAAAGTATGCTAAACACAAAGCGATCTAATGCGCAATCATGTGGAAAATTTTAGCAAATTCAAATACATATTCGAATTTCGATTTCCGAAGTTAGATTAGCTCATTTCGAATAATCGTCCATTTTCGATTATTGGCATATACGCTCGTTGTCGAATATTGTTCAATTTCGACCCGTCTTAACAATAGTTCCAACTATCGAAAAATTACCATCTTACAACGTTTCAAGACCTGAACCTGAACACGATATCGTGCTAAAATCGAATATTCGATTATATATTACAATAATTCGAATATTTGGAAGAGCGCTACTTTATCACTTATTAGTTACTTTTTGAATGTTGATAGTTCCGACAGGGACGAAAACTATTCGAATCTAATAAAATTCTACTAATCGTAGAGTAGCGATTATTCGAATAATCTATAAAAATAAACTAATCGAATAGTGAAATCAAATATTCGATTAACGCAATTATTCGAACAAATAGACCCACTTTATAACTTCCTTTTGAATGTTGATGGTTCCCACTGGTTCGACTATCATGAGAACCAGTACGATATTGTTGAGAGTGTGACGGTATCAAAACTCGAGACTCAGAGCATAATTGCTGAATTTTTCACACGACTGTTAGATGTTTAAAATTTAATTTAGTCTACTTTTAGGAGCTTAACAAATTTCAAAACACATTCAGAATATTAACCCTTAATAACCCCAAAGTAAAATTTAGCATTATTCACCATTTCATTGTATTTAGTAGAAAAAAACACAAAATCAACCAAACTTACTTGTTCGCCGTAGCACCCGCGTTGTTAGCGCCGATGGCAGCTGTGTTGTTGGCGCTGCATGTCCTTTTGCATTTGCATTAGTCACACCACTGACAGTTGCACTAGTACAGCCAGCACCGCCAGCACCGGCACCACCAGCACCATAACCTGCGCTCATTGTCATATAGCCACCAATTGGATAGGGCGGCATTTGCGGCTGTGAACAAACACCGACGTGGGTTGTATTGCAATTGCCATATCTGACAGTTGATTTTGGCTCATCAAAGAAATTATCATCATCCTGTCAAAAGAAAAGTATGCAGCAATGGAATTAAAAATATATCTTTCTTTATTTATATGAAGTCATTTAAGAACTAGGAATTATATATGTATGTATGTATGTGTACATTTTTATTTAGAAATATGTATTTGTATGACTCGAATGATTTTCGTTTATTGTTTTGTCTGGCATTGAGTAATGTATGTGAGTTGTTAAAGGACATTCACCGAGGGATAATCAGTATTTTGTTTTATTTTGTTGTAGACATATTTTGATTTGACTGGGCGTTGTCACGCATGGCTAGGTATGTGACTTGGGAGTGACTGGAGGGGGTGTGGCGTATGAGTAATGATTTTTCATTTTGCTTCAAATTTTCGTTCTATTTATTTGGTATTGGAGCTGAAACGCCTTAATGAAAATATGGCAAGGTTTAATTGTTCTTAACTAAAAATTTCTGCAATTTAGAGGAATGGTTTTTAGCCTTTTTTTACTTCGAAAGCTAACAGTTTTAGTGATATGTAACAAAAATCGATCGGCAACTGCAAAGTAGGTGAGATTTTGCTGAGAAACCGTCCATAGCAAAAATACACTCCAAGGGTTTGCCAAACCGAGGGACGACCACATTTCGAAAAACCTTTTTTCTATCTTCTTTTGAAGTTACCTTTCCCAGAAATCGAACTTTGGATCTTCGGTGTGGTAGGCCAGCAAAAATACCCGTACAACACTGCGGCCGCCACTTCTAGCAATACATTGTCCATGATAGTGTCTTGATTAACTTCGGCTCTCGTTTCGGAACCTCTTCGGGATTATGCCGAAACTTTTTCAAGATCACTTCGGACTTGTTTGCTAAAGTTTTTTCAAAGCATTTTAGGACTTTTTTGTTATTATTTCGAAATCATTTCAGGATCAATTCGAGGTTGCCTTTGATACCATTTTAGAATTTTTTTTTTAAATAATTTCGGAACTTTTTTCATGTTCAGGAACTTTTCGAGAATTTTTCAAGATCAATCCGGAATTTTCTGAATTTTTTGGAATAATTTCAGGATCAAATCGGTATTATTTTCGGGACTTTTAGGAATCATTTTGGGAAATTCAGGATAATTTCGGGCTTATGCAGATCACTTCGAAATTGTTTTCAGGATTTTCCTAGCATTGCAGAACTATTTCGGGACTTTTTCAAGATCAATTCGGAAGTCTGCAAGTCTCCAAAATGAGCCCAATAGCAATCCCGAAATAATCCTGAAAACTTTCCCAAGTTTCCGACAATGATACCGCGTAACAAGTAGAAGTTTACTTCTTCAAATCAATTGGAGACATGGTTTTAAAATCATAGGACCAAGAACCACCAGTAGCAACAATAATAAGGGCGACCAGCCGTTTTCTTTTTCAAATCCAAATCAATGAAACATGTACTTCCAAATGAGTGCATTTAATTAGCAATCGAATCGCATTACTGCCAACTTTCCATTTCATTACTTAGCCATGACTTTGTCAGTTGGCACAAATGTTTATGCTTTCGCATATTTTTTATCCGTTGCAAGTGTCATCGACGATTTGCCAAAACGGTATTCACCGCAAATCGATTGTCATTGACAATTTGCTAAGCTAAAAGTAACGGGCGGTGATGTGTCGAGGGTCATTGAGCACGTTTAGGAGTATCTGTGGCTGTGTGCAAAATGAGTAAGCAATGTGGTTGCTTTGTTTTTGTGAGAAAAAAAATTAAAAATTGTACCTTCAATTTTCTTCAATCAAATGTCAATAAATTTTGCACTGAATTTAGCTTTTACTTTCTTGATTTTTCTTTTTTAATTTTTTTTAAATATTTTTACTTTCTTGCTTGATTGTAGTTGTCGTGAATTTTTCGGTGACTTAGTTAATGGGTATTTGTTGGAAATTAGAATTTACTTCCACATATGCAGCAAGTAGTATTGAGTGCATGACCATTGGCAGGCGCAAGAAGTCAGCTGGAAATTTTATTAAAAATTTTTTATTTAGTATATTCTTACGTTGGTAACCATGAGCACATGTATTGGCTAGATTTCAGTCTAGAAAATCCAGATTGTTTGAAAGAAAAAAACCTGAAATGCTAACACGAAATCATAATGGTATTAAGGTGGGCCTTTTCTTCTTTAGTTCTTTTATGCTGACAGTGGAGTCTCTGAGTATTAAATTTCCATCAGGTCAAGAGCAAGCGAACTTTTGGCTATGTCTGAGAAGTCACATCAGAGTCATCTTATCAGACAACGCGTTTGGTCTTCAAACGGACCGGAATAGTTCTTCTCAAATTCGTTCTGCAAATTGTTTTTCAGCTGATCGTGGGAGATACATATGTACAGTCCATTGCCACTGACAACTCAACACAAATTTTTCCTTCACTAAAATAAGGCACACCCTAATGTGTATGCATAACTACTCGTGTGTGGGAGTGCAACCCTTCAAGTCGCATGCAATATGCCACTCACCAGCCATATCCACATTAAAAAAAAAATTAAATTAGCTAAGTAACAACTAACTACTGGTTTACTCAAGAGAAAATCAAGATTTGCCGATTAAGTCATGCGCGGAATTTGTACCATAAAATCTTGGCGATACGATTTCAGAGTGTTGCATAAACACCGGTTCCCTGCTGAAATACGAATTGTCAAAATAATTGTGGCTCATATTGCCAACTGAACGAAATGTATGTAGGAATTGTTTGTTGTTGTGATTTTTGTTTTTACCTGCAACAATGAGAAATCCACTTTGATTAGCCGCTGTTTGGATCGTGGCGTGCTATGTGGCTCCACGTTTTCTGTTGATTTGAATGCATTCGCTGTTGCATGATGATGTGGCGCTATTGTTGTTGTTGTTGTTGTCATGCCAGTTGTTACTTTTGATGTTACAGATGATAATGATGAATTGCTTAGTGCTGCTGTTGGTGTTGTTATTGTTGTCATTAATGTTGCGGTGGTTGGTGGGAGCACTGCAAGTGAAAGGAAAAGGAAACAATTAAAATTATTGGGCTATGCGGAGCAAATGAGTGAGGTTGAATTGATTTGTAGTGAATTTTAAGTGAATTATGTAATTTATTATGGTGTGGTACCATATCAGTAGGAAGTCAAACTTAGCAAAGAAAATTAATAAAAAATTGTTTTGAGATTAAACGCATTCGAAATGCGAATTAATGGCAGCGATATTAATTCCATTGATATTATGACACATCTGCTATAACAGTAGTTCCCATTATATTCATTTCTGTTACGTTAATCATCCTGCCATAGTTTTTACACCTCTACTTTTACACCGCATTACATAAAATTCAGCTCAATCCACTTCGCGTCGAAAGATATGCGTTCCCATTTCTGATGAAAATACCAACTAAATATTTTATATATTTGAGCTGCTTTCATTTTTTACTTTAAATAGTAAAAATGCACATTTTCTATTTCATTTACTACCTGCTATAATATTTTGTCAACACTCCCGCCACCCCCACCCCCTTTAATGCATGAAAGTAGGGCTGAGGAATGAGAAGTACAAGCGTGTCAGTTGTCGATTTCCTGAGCTCCTTAGCAAGACAAGCAAAAAGGCATACCTCAATAGCTGCTTCAACTCGTAATGCAGTAAGTTTGACTGAAAAAGGATTGTGTGCTTCAAAGAGCTTGCTAGTTCGGCACATAGGTAGTACATTTGCCACATATGCACATACATATGTATTTACGGTTAAAATGTAGTCCCTTTAGTCGTCTCAAAGTAAGTATTGGAGTAGTATTTAAATGCATTTGTTGTGTGGCAAGTAGTCGTATTGTTTAAAAAAGAGCAGAAAATGTTGCAAGTCCATGTGACCTATATTTTTGGTTACCATGACATGGGGCCAAATAAGGCAATACATACACTAAAGTTATATATGTAAGTACATATGTGTATGAACATTAGAGGGTTTAAAAATTTAGAAAATAAAGAAAAGAAAAAGCAGATCAACGGTTGATAAGATCACTAATTCGGCACTTGCTTAGAATATTTCAAATAAAATAAAATAAAATAAAATAAAATAAAATAAAATAAAATAAAATAAAATAAAACAAAATAAAATAAAATAAAATAAAATAAAATAAAATAAAATAAAATAAAATAAAATAAAATAAAATAAAATAAAATAAAATAAAATAAAATAAAATAAAATAAAATAAAATAAAATAAAATAAAATAAAATAAAGTAAAATAAAATAAAATAAAATAAAATAAAATAAAATAAAATAAAATAAAATAAAATAAAATAAAATAAAATAAAATAAAATAAAATAAAATAAAATAAAATAAAATAAAATAAAATAAAATAAATTAAAATAAAATAAAAAAAAATTACATAATATAAAATAAAATAAAATGAAATAAAATAAAATAAAATGAAATAAAATAAAATAAAATTAAATAAAATAAAATACAATAAAATAAGAATAAAAAAAACATAAAACAAAATAAAATAAAATAAAATAAGAATAAAAAAAACATAAAATAAAAAATTTAATTGGGAAAACTACAAAAAACCGTCTTTTTTAAAGCAGTCTAATGCAAATATGCTCGGTTGGTACTTTTCAATGTATGTATGTAGATGCATGTACATACATAAGTAGATGATTTTTTGTTTTTCGTACTATTAAAAGGCGTTTAAAATATGCCTTCCCCACTTTCCGCTCTCCCCTTAGTTCTTATGCTGCCTTTTCACTTGAAATTGTGTCACAAATCGCTTTGGGCAAAACGTTACATAGTCCAAATCATTAAAATTTTATGTTGCCGCATTGTATGAGCCAACAGCAAGCTTAAACTGAAGAATTTTAGTCTGGGGAATGTTTACAAACTTCAAAAGAATTTTAAGTAGATTTAAAGTGCGTTGCACATTTTTAAGTGCACATTAATGCAAAACAGTTCATTTTCGCTTTCAGTTAGAAAGTTGAATTGATTATGTTGAAAGTGTGTATGTATACACAATAAGGGTAATACATTTTCGTCCAGACGCGATAATTTGCCGACATTGTTTATGCGTATTGATTCTCAGCTAAGCTGCGGTCATTCACTTTGACATTTTGTTGCATATTTTAAGGGGCACTTTGGTTCTTTCGTTTCCTGGAGACTATGTACAAAATCTTTTTTTTATAGGTATAAATTTGGCCTGAGAAGACATGTAGTGAAGCAGTTTTATACCACAATCAATTTCATTATCATAATGTGCAAGTTTGAAATTGTTAAAAAATTTCCTTGAATTTTCAGAATTTTGTTTCGTCGAGTGCGTTGAGTTTCTGAGTGTGGGTTTCTTTTCTATTTTATCTACTTGCTGATGCCCTTTTGATTGCTGTATATTCCAGTTATAGTATATATTTCTAAAACTTATGCAGCTTAAGAACTCTTAGCTATTTACTTGCAATTGTAAACAAAAAAAAAAAAAAAAGAACATAAAAGCTAAACCTGAAATCTAAGCCAAACTGGTTCTGAGTCGCTCTCCGCTTTGTCAGTCATCATCGTCAGTGGGCACCTTCGCAAAGTGTGATGTAGATATGTATTTATGTATGTATTAAGCCCGTTACTTCACACCAGTAACGCATTAAATATTTTTCTAACATTCTTTATGCGCAATATTATGCAACCATTGTTTTTGTTTTCGTCATTAAATGCTACAAAGGCCAACGGTAACTGATTCGTTGGGTACCTCATCCATGTTTGATGTTGCCACTTGAAGGCATTCATTCATACATACATTAAGACAGTGTATTAATTAAACTGGTTGATCTAAGGGTCACTGCGTATGCTTTTAAAGATATTCCCACGTATGGAACACTGTACAACCAAAAATTTTACAACAGAGTTACCATGATACTATTTCTGAAGGGGAGTAAGGCACAGTTAATTTTTGCTGAATATATTTATAGTCTAGCACGGCTAAGTTCTTCTTTAATTGCACCTAAGGGTTAAGAGGTCACAAATGGGCCAAAGTTAAAAACGCTTAAAGGCCTTGGTATACCAATCAGATATTAGAGAAGGAAAATCGACACAAATTTGGCAAGGAGAAACAACAAAACAAAATAAGATATTACTCAATTCATTTTGTTTGGTTGATTTTAAAGTTTATTGAAATGATTTTCTGTTATCACTTGCCAAATTCCGTTTGAATACATATCGGCTTAATGTAGGCCCATCTTTAGTATAATTTTTTTTAATAAAAAAAAAACCCTAACCCAAACTAAAATACACCAACAAAACCAGGTCAACTGCGTACAATAGTTGCACCTATTCCTGCTTTCATTGTGTATATGTTGACCCTAATTTCAATTTTGGCATTTTCCATCATTCACCAAAAAATACCTGAGCGTGGTTTCGGCGTTGGCGGGTTACCGCGCGGTGCAGCTCTTGGCGGTGGTTGCGGATCCACAGCCATGTGCTTTTGTGTTTGCGCGCTGCTGTTGCCACAATATAAAGCATCACTGGCCACATCCACCGCATCCACCTCCTCTTTAGCTTCGGTTGCTGTGTGATTTAAGTCACCACCTGATGTTGGCGACGAAGTTGCGTTGGGTGCAACAAAACCGCTTGTTGTTGTTGTTGTCATTTTTGTTGTCTGCCTGTTGTGACTTTTGTGCGTGATAGCTGGTTTTCTTGGTGTTGTTATTGTTGTTGTTGTTATTTTTGTGCTGCTGTTGCGTTTTATTTGTTTTTGTTGCTTTGGTTGTTGTTGTTGGTCTTTTTGTTGTTTCGGTTTTTGTTGCTGTTGCTTGACATTTGGCACTTTAGAACTCATTGGAAAGTGGAACACATTGAATTACTCGCATGATTTATTGCATTTGTTGTTGTTGTTGTTGTTTTGTTTACCGTTATACACTTCCATTTATTCTCGTTGTTTGTGCACACACAATCGTATATTCATAATTGAAATCGATTTTACTTTCATTTCCATTTCATAGATTTATTAATTGAACATTTTGCATTTTAATTAACGTTGCCTTATCTTCACGGTGCAGTGAAATAACTCCCAAATGAAATAACTCCCATGAAATAACTCCCAATGAAATAAGTCCCAATAAAAATGAAATAATTCCCAACTTTAATAAATGAAATAACTCCCAAAGAAGGAAATGAAATAACTCCCAATATTTGGCAGTTATTTCACAATGAAACCACAAGTCCCCAAAAAAATGAAATAACTCCCAAATGAAATAAGTCCCAAAAAAATGAAATAAATCCCAAAATTAAATTTGGAATGGTATATTTTTACAATATAATCAGTTACAATGAAATTTGAAAAATACAGGACAGCTTTGGACATGCGAATTAATGTCATTGAGGCATTTGGGTTTGAGATTCGACGACGTAGTGCCGCAGGCGAAAATTTTACTTAGGTCAGATCCTCAATTCGGGGCGTGATCCATGGTATTTATGTGCAGAACTCCTTTGCGCATTGGCGGCCTTCGGCCGCGCTTCAAAAAATAACCCTGGGCTACGCCATTCCAACTCCGGGTGTGTGCCATAGCCGTGGCTACCGCCACGGTGATGTCTTTCCGCGTGCCACGTTTCCCACTTTTTCACTTTTTGGGCTCAGCCTAATGTGCCATTACAACAACCACATGAAAATGACAGAAAATTGTGAACTTTAACTGCAAATAACTTTTGAACGGTTGAAAAAAATCTCATTTCAGATTCTAAATCTAGACGTGGTTAATCGTTTACGTGGGGTACCGAGCGCTAATACACAACCAAAAATGTTGAGATATGTATCAGGAGACGCGCTTTGGTCCCAGGAGCATGAATATAACTCCGCTGAACCAATATTTTTAGTAGTTTGCGAGATATTTGCAGTTAAAGTCATTTTCATGTGGTTGTTGTAATCACATTACCCTGTGAGAAAAGAATGGCACGCGGAAGGACATCACCGTGGCGGTAGCCACGGCTATGGCAACCACCCGGAGTTGGAATGGCGTAGCCCAGGGTTATTTTTTGAAGCGCGGCCGAAGGCCGCCAATGCGGAAAGGAGTTCTGCACATAAATACCATTGATCACGCCCCGAATCGGGGATCTGACCTAAGCCAATCTCAGATTCATGATCATAAGTCGAAGGTGATAATGAAAAATGAAAATTTGGAATATAAAAAAAATGTACTGACTTTAGTTCGCTTTCTTAATGCGAATTAATGTCAATGACGTTAGTTCGCTAAAAATATGCCCAACAAAAATGAAATAACTCCCATTAAAAATGAAATAACTTCCAATGACTGGATTACAAGCAATGAAGTAAGTCCCAAAAAATGAAATAACTCCCAATTTCCAAAAATTATGAAATAACTCCCAAAGATATTTTATTGGGGATTATTTCATTTGGGAGTTATTTCATTATGAAATAATTCCCAGTTAAAATTATGAAATAAGTCCCAATGAATTGGGAGCTATTTCATAATGAAATAAGTCCCAACTTGCATGGAAAATATTTGGGAGTTATTTCATTTTTTTGTTGGGAGTTATTTCATTTGGGAGTTATTTCACTGCACCTATCTTCACTGGTCAGTCAGTGAAGCTCACTCATCCAGCACATTCACACTTTTGTGTCCTTCCTTTCGCATTTCTAATTTTAAATTTGCATTAAGCACTTCAACACATGTTTTGCTTCGTCATTTGTTCTCCTGTCATGTCACATTGGGGTGTTTCAATACCACATTGTTCTCATTTGACTGGGTGGTTGCACATCCAGAGAGAGAAGAGTGCGAGAGAGCACACCCCAATACACACGCCAACACACACACACACACATGTTTATTATGCGCCCGCAGACATTTTTATGTTGCTCACTCCCCCTGCTGCTTATGTTGTGCTTTCCATCGTACGTACGCTATCGATCCAGCACAAAACAAAACAAAAAGGTGGTGAGCAACATCGTGAGCGACGTCACGAAGTACACCAAACAGCGAAGGATAACAACATTTCATTTTGAAGTTAACAAAGTAGCGGTATAAGGAATGCAAGGGGGCGACGAACAGTTATGAGAGGGTAGCGACATGTTATGTTAGGGTGCGTGCGGTTGGGGGCAAAAAGGGAACTCGCTTTGCATGCCGTCTGCATCATGAGTTATGAACATTAAGCGTTGTGATTAAGTTAAGTTGAGAGTTGTGTGGCACATAACAAACACAAATAATGAATGCTACGATAACGGTAAGTGGTTGTGATGAAAAAAAAAAAAAACAAAATAGCAGGAGTGTCAATCGAACGCACAAGCTGAAAGGTGGTATATTGCGTCTATGGCTATGTATAACAGTCCAGGTGTAGACATTGCAGGCATGCACTAGGGGTATTGCGAACTTGAGATTTTAGACCTCGAAGGATGCATATTGAGAATCCCAAAGCGTTGTATCTAGGGCGGTAAGAGGACTTTAATAGTATAAAGAACCCTTGAGAACCCCCTAAACTTGGGGAAATGAAAAAAAAGCTACTCAAAGATGAGACCCTCAGTACGGCACACAATTCTGGACAGGATAGCTTTGATTTTCGAAATTTTTTAGAGACCATTTTCAAGTCATTTATTCAGGGAAAACTCAGTTTGGAAGTATTTTTTTCGACACTTTTTGAGCAATATCAGCCATAAGCTCGCGCAACATCGGCAAACGTAATAGCGTGCTTCGATCTTTTGAGAGCGCGAATATTGGCAACATCCCTAGTATGCACTTGCAACGTCACTGTTGTGATGCATTTGAAGTGATTGCAGTTATTGTTCAAACATTCATTAATAATTTAAAAGAGCCTTGAGGACTTTAATACAGATCTCGTAGTCCCGTTTCCTTATTTTATGGGAGCATGTTGGTTTTCAGTGACGAATATCATAAAAAGATTGATGACAAGTCTCCAAAGATCCTAAACTTTGATATTCTTTAACATTTTCAAAGGCATTTCATTCTACTAGGCTAACATGCCCGGTAGGCTTTTTATCATTCCTCCCACCCAAGAAACATTTAGCTGTGCCATGTGGTTCCGTATTCGCCGATTTCGACTAGTGCCAAGTATGTAGGTATAGGCAATCTAATACCTTCCGAGAGTATTCGTAAGTTCTTTCCAGAGTCCCAGCTCCCACAGCCTAAGAAAGTAAAGGTCCCCCTGCCGGTTCGAGGGCTTAGAATAACCCAATGCAGGTATGACTTTCGTAAGAGGCGACCACAATAAAAATCGACAACGGTTCTCGGGTTAGAGAAATCATTCCCACAACAGTAGGGCTAGTTGTGATCTCAACCACATTAATACAAGGCAACAGACTGGCAATATTAGTACAACCCTGTTTGACCACTCCCTTTCCAGTCCATTAGTAGAGTGGTAGCGCTATCTTGTAGGAACTTAGTTTAAGGCCTCGGATATTCTCTCTCAAACCTCTTTCGAATGTGGTTTTTTTGTGGTGTTACCAACAATTTTCCTCTGCGAAATATATCAGAATGAGGAGGGAAGAGCAACAAATTCAAACACTTCCTTTGTCGACGTCAGAATGCGGGGAGCATATTGGATAATTTGTCGAAGGTGCGGGCAGAAATCTTATTGGGGGGAATGTGCTTCTATCGGGCCCTTACTAAGGGTGTTATCGGAGTAGGTACAAAAATGTCTCCAAGAAGAAATTTCAATTGCAAATTTAGTATCAACTCCAACTGAATGCAATCCTCACAAACGGGCACACAACTTTTCCATATTTAATATTTCTTAACTTCGTGGTTCTTATTATCATCGCACTATGAGCCCATATGCGATTATGTATGTTTGTTTGTTGGCATTAAATGCGTTTCAACAACGAAGGTCATTTCTATTAAAACATCAACATGCTCGTGAATTATGTGCGTGTGTGAGGTGCGCCTTGTGAGTGCACTTCACAGTCCACTTCTTTTTTAATAACATCTTCCGCAACATGTAGGTATTCTTAGTCTAATCAACTCATAAAAGCTCAACTCAAAATAGAAATGTGTGCAGCATGCGAACAATGAAGGATTCAATAAATTTTGCAGCCACACGAAATCAACGTCCAACGTGCCACATACAAGAAAATTAAAAAAAAATTTGTATTAAAAATATAGCTTTCGATTTAATATTTTTATCGGGCAGCGCTTCGTTTGCATGCAACATCCATCGTTCATTCTACAGCCAGCGCTGCTTTGTTTTACCCTGCACCCGCATCACAATTTAATTAATATTGGTCTACAACTTGCTACACGCGCCACTTCGTTAAGAAAAATACTCTCATACACACAATTTGATTACAAATACAAAATACTATCAGTCTAACGAGTTATTGGTGGCATGCCACCACCATCAGACCCACACCACACACCAAAACCGTTTGCCGTTAGCACTAGCCCATTGGCCGTTTTCACTGATTTATTTTTATTTTGGTTGTTATTTTTGTATTTGCCACATATATTACCGTCGGACGTTGTTTTCACATTTCCGTTTCGCACACCATTTCGTATAAAGTCCGACACTAAACTGAAATCCATTTTGGTGTAACGAAAAGTCGAAAGCCCAATGCAAGTGTTAATGTTGCGAGAGAGCGCCTATTTTGCGGCTGGTTTTTGTTATTGCTTTGTTCCATTTTCATGCATTTTGACGTTTGTGCTCATCGTGGGCCCTTTGATGGTGGTTGTTGAGTTGTTTGTGCTATGAGTAGAGCGCTGAGTTTGGAATGTAACCCAGCATTGGTTTAACTGACCGCAAACTTTTAGCTGAATAAAGTTTGTAAGTTGCAGTTATATATTGGTCTTTCGGGCTGGAGAACCGTTTTTAGGCCTTATTATTGCCGACTTGTTGTTGTTTTTAGTGACAAAACCAATCCCCGAAGGTTTTTAGGAGTATTGTCGAAGGTGTCAGTCTTGTGGCATAAGCTCGTCTGAAATCAACGACCCGAAAGCTCGAAGTGGTGCACCCGCCGCCACAGACGGGATAGAACCATAAAGTGGTAGTAACGCAGAGAGCTGAATTAATTTCGTCAAAGGATTATGCTTGTTTCTAGCATTCTCTTCAACCCAAGAAAATAATTTTTGAGGTTAGAACAATAAATATACCACATAAACTCGACTACCATTTCTCTCTTGATGGCAAGTCGATGAGCCGATAGTACTTGAGCAAGAACAGGGTCAACAAAAAATATCACCAGATCCCTAATTAAATTTTGTCTATGGCTAGAGCTTTAATTGGTTAAATCTATCTGGTATCAAGACAAAAAACCGTAGATTTGAAGAAACCCACATTTGGAAGTAGAAATTCCTTGGGACCAATAATATTACTAGTTTTTGAAAATTTCTTGTACAACTTTTTTTTCGAACCAGGAACCCGTTGCCACTGAATCTACTTTCCCCACTACACCACGCTGCCCCACCTATGGCATTTACTACTGGGTGCTTTGTAAGCGACACTCTCAGCACCACTTTGTTGTTTTGCATGCCGCACAAGCGCGGAAGAAATTCGAAAAAAGCTTTCGAAGAAAAATCTCTAAGCTTCGATAAAACTTTTTATGAGAGTGAATTGAGAGTAATAAAATTCGAAGAAAAGCGTTATGGACAAGAAGAGGAGCTTATTACTGACGTCATATATAAAACTTCCGTAGGAAGAGGAAATGCATGTCTAAAGTGCGGGAATGATAGGATGTGCTTTTTTCTATGCAAGTATGCGCTTCGCTATGTAAGAATGTAACTATTTGTGACGTAAACGCTCTTAAAACACTAATTAAGGTATAAAGTTTAACATAGTGAAGTAGAGTGGGAGTAAATGAGTGTAGTATGCACACGAATGAATCCACTGACGACACATATCGAGAAACTTAATCAATTTGGTAAAACGAAATCAAAAGTAACCTCACCAGATCGCGGATTAAATATAAAAGCAGTTGGAAAAAATATTTATAAAAATGTTTAGGGATATTATCAACGCAATCCAAACAATCAGATCAATCAATTTAGCTTGGAATTAAGAAAATATCTAAGTGCTGTCATTATTTATTACACGGCTAAAACTGTGTGCCTAAAATTTAAACTTTTCTGATATGTCTCCAAAGTGGACTTGGGTGAAAATTTAAATTATTCCGGTTTTCGAAAAATGAGGGCAATTTTTGATAATCCCTTTAAAATCTTGGGGAATCAGCTTAAACTTTCTCAGGTGATAGCGTAGACTGCAATGTATCTTTAATAATCAGTGAGAGTTCTCATATGAGAGTTTGGATGGCCACTGTCCTACACAGGTATTCAATCCAATGTTGTCCAAATTATTTCCTTTCCCAGTTGCTCTTGGTTTCTATTATGTGTACTTTGGTGAGCCTGCAGGTTCGTCACATCACATTATTTTTTAAAAACATTCTGTCTCCAAAATTTTCCGAAGAACACTCTATCTCATAATCGGCCTGTGAACACCACACGACTTCAACAAATTTTGAGTTAACTATATGATTGTCAAATACTTTAGGAATAAAAAAAAACCTCACAAAAAAAATAAATTTCTAAATTAACACCAAGTTCAAAAAGGTTAATTAAATTTTCAGACTTTATAGAAATTTTTTGAATATGCATGTTTGTACAACAATAAATTTTAGTACAATTTTAACCAAGTCAGAATGCGGTAAAAAAATGTGAATTAAAATTTTTAGAATTTTTTTTTTGTCAAAGGTGTTGAGTATTTTCTTCAAAACAACTTAGGAACAGAATTTACTTTTGTATCGAACAAAAATTTTACCTTTTGCCAAAAAAATTCTAAAAATTCAGGAAAATTTGACAGCGAGTTTTGACTCGCACAATGTTGTACTAAAATTCGTTGGGCTACAAAAAAAAATGTCTCGACATTTTAAAATTTAATTAATTTTTAATTTCATAGAATGATAATCAATCTAATATCACTGCTATAACTTTGACTTGTCTAATTGTAAGCATGCATACATGTTTGTTCGTGCATCACTCAACAAATACGGCATGGAATTGAATAATGTTTTCACTAATGAATTACTAAATGTCTCAGTTTAAATATACGATATACTCGCATTTTGTTATTTTGGGAATGGTTAAGTAAAAAGCGAAATTTTCACTAGACTGCCTTTGAAGAATTACTTACCATAATTATTTCAGGCATACTATTTAGATGACTATATGTATTTAAATGACTATATATTCGAGAACACAAATATTTGTATACCAAAAACTTTTCACTTAAATAAATAATTCACCCCACGAAAATAGTGAACTACTTTACGATGCTGTAAAATTGAATCAGCCCAACACAAGAACGCGATGCTGCTTTTATGGCTAACAAGCAAAGACAATGGCCAAATGTTATCACAAGTGATAACGTCAGCTTTTAATCGGAAATAGTATAAACTCTTGCGCATTTTGTAATGTATGTGTTGGTGTTAAAAGCACTACACACAACCGAACCAAAAGAAAGAGATTTAAAGAGCTTTCAAAAGCTTTGCTTCATGTGTAGATGTTGACTGACTATATAAGTTGCAGAGAGAATGAAAAATGATGAAAAACTACAACGAAACGCATACATATAACAAAGCAAATGCAGTTACAAATAAATTAACAACACGAAAAGTTTATAAAGCGCCTAAAAGTATGTAAAGGAAAATATTTCCGTTGCACTGCAGCACAAGAAACGTACGAAAGCTCTTTAGCAACAATGTCAATTAGGATGCATTTAAGTGCAATTTAAGTTCCTTAAGTAAAATTGTTGTTGCATTTGTAATGCGATAACTGCAACCCGCGCATAACTCACGGTTCAACAGAGGGCGTTTATGTGCACATACATACATACATATGTATATACGCCTGTAAGCTCCAGCTGCCGAGTTGATTAAGGTTGCAGTTGCTGTTGTTGGTCTGTTGCTAGTAAGACTGCCTACAACAATGTTGATGTCAATGGCGGATAATCGTTTATCGGATGTTGGCAATATTTTACATTATATTCAAGACAAAAATGTGCATACCCTACACAAAATTGTGTGACTTTTCTTGAAAGAGAGTGGTATGAGACGAAGTGAACAGAAACTAATTCTTGAAGGCATAGTTGGGTTAGGTAAATTTTAATTTATGTAGCATACTTCTAGGTATGGTACGTTCTCTGCTAAAAGTGAGTTTCAAGGCGGATTTGTATTTGGATCATAAAGCGAAATCGTGGGCGAATTCAAAAAAGTATTCAGATTCATTGCCTTCTAAGTCGAGTTTAAGAAGGAATTAGCATTTGCATTGAGCTTCAATTTACAAATTCAATTCATTCTATTCTAGCACAGCCTACAAACGTTGTAAATTCTTCACTTGCCACACTATTTTGTCAGCTGACAAATCGTAACGCAGCACCATTTTGTTGATCAAAGAACATCATTGCGCATCCATGCCATTTTGCAATTCTAAATCATGCTAAACATTGACCATATTTGGTGCCGACTCGATCGTGCCATTTTGTGGCAGCTTCATCAATGGTCAATAGCATTTACAATTCCATATAAAACAACAACAACAAAAGAAGTAATACATTCTACGAGTATGTACAAATAAGTTGCTACTCTCTGAAGTGCCATTAGAATAAATACCGAATGCAATGCCCGGCAGGTTGGCATGCGCAATGCGGTGCAGCGAGTGATGCCTTACAAACCACCAAACCAATCGACTGCAACCATTGAATTGTTACACAAAGAAAATGTTGTAGCGCGTTGCATTTAGCATTTGTTGGACACAAACGATTTGCCGCTCCCGAAATAAGCCAAATGAAATTCAAATTCAATGCATTGCGCGTTGTTGTTGTTGCGAGTTGTTGTGCGCCCATTGCCGACCTGTGGCTACTTTGTACAATTGGTTTGGCATTTGACAGCAAGTGGCTCATTGTTTGCTAACCGAACATTGGTTTTACATTGGTTAAGTCACTTTAAGAGATCGCTTGGAATTTCTGGGAAAAGACAGTGAAATTGAAAGGAACAGATGAAAATTCTTTGTTATGCATCATGAGTAATTTTGGTAGATGGAGATAAGGAATCGTGATGTTGCATGAAAAGGGATTGTATAATGTTGTTGTACAAAGTCCAATCTAATGTGCTATTTGCACATACATATACCCTGCATGACATGAATAGATCTAGTGAGACGAGTTCATAGCAGCGTTTTTCGATTGGAAGCTGTGAAGCATTGGGTAGAGAATGTGCTGTTCAGTGATAGGCATTATTTAGATAAACTCCAGAAACTCTACGGAATTTCAGATCGTTCCCCACTTGATATTTCAAACGGAGTTGGGGTCTCCCTCTTGCACCGTTTCCATAGTTGGGTTTCGACAAGAATACTTTCCGGCACGGATGATCTTTTTCATTATCAAGTATAAACATCGACGACATTGCGTAGAGGACCATAAAGAATTCCAAGACATTTTCTCTCGAATACTTCAAGGACACCAGAGGCTGTCGTTTCGAAATCGGTAGTGCTATCGATGTAAGGGATATCTTAAACTTCAAGTTAGAAATCTGGTATTAGAACAGAGAAAGCTGCCTTTAATTTTGGGCAGCAGTTTTAGGGGGATGCACGAACAAACTTGCACACAGAAAGACAAACGTTTTAAAAACTGTTGATTTTTCTTCTGTACCTTCTGATTTTTTCAGAAATCTGCAATTGAGAGTTGAGTACTTTTTATTTAATTTGAATTTTTTTTTCACAACTATTAAATAAAATAAAAAATAATCACCAAATTTTTTTTTTTTATTAAATATTTAGTTTTTTTATATTTCATTCATTTCTTATTAGTTTTCGTGTGATCAATAATCGGAAAAAATTATTTAAAACTAATTTTGTTAATCAACTGAAAAATAATTATTAAAAATTAAATACAATTGTAATTAATCATTCTGAATTGTTTAGAAAATAATCAATTAAGCTGGTAATCATTATGTTAAATAATTATTTAACAGGTCCGTTGTGAATTGTCTACGAATGGGAAATAAAAAAAAAAAAATTAAAAATAATCTAAACAAGAAAACACATTTTTTTATCTAGTATTTTCGGTCATATTTGACTAATATTTGATTATTTTTCAATTTTCAATAATCGTAGAGAATAATTAAAAATATTTTTTCATTTCAATATTTAATCATTCGAATAAAAAAAAACATTAAAAACCGCCCACGATTGTAATTAAACATTCTGAAGTCGTTAGAAAATAATTAATTAAGCTGGTAATCATTTTGTAAAAAAATAATTTAACAGGTATTGTAACCCCCCTCTTCACACCATCGTGAAATCATCTCAAATTTTCTTCATTAGGAAAATCTTTCCGATTAGATCTAAGCAGACATTTTATTCTCCGTGTTGGTTTGGAAGTAAAAAAAAAGCTAAAGGTTTTAAGCATCCTTTCTTTCCGATCTGATAGAGTTCAACAACTTCCTAAGACAGGCTGACTTTGCAATCAGTCGCCGATATATACATAAATTTAGCCTACTGTTAGGCGCACTTTAAATCAAATATTCTCTCCTTCTGTGTTTGATTTGTCGTGTTTTAGACGTTTAGTTATTGTCTTGAAAAGTCAGTTCGTTAGAATTCATTTGTGTTAATTCATTTAATTTATTATAAAAAAAATTGTATTCACTTACATCGATCCTTGAGTCTAGCTGGTGTTGGCGGTTGTATGTGCTTGAGTGTTTGTCCTTTACGTATTGAGTCCATGAGTTGTTCGCGTGGCGATGGTGTACGTTTGATGGGTGGCGGAAGTTTACGTTCAGACGCCTGAAATTATACCACAAAAAAAAAAATGCGAAAGAGAATATAATGAAATGGAAATTTAAAGTGAAACAATAAAATGTAGGAAAGAAGGTAGGAAAATTAAGGAGCTATCGAGATAGCATAAAGTACTCTTGGGTTAGGTTATCGAATATTTTTTCAAATGACGTATGCGGAATTTAAAAAAAAATTTTTTTTACTAAATTTGTATCATTAAAAAAAAAATAAATACAAAATAAAGGTTATTAATGCTTGAACAATATTTTAAGCTAATTAAATATTTATTTTAAATTCGATATTCAAATAATTAAAGCTTTGTAAACAGTTAACTGAAAACAAACTCACAAAAAAGTGCAAATATATGGTAAATGCAAAATAAATTCAATTCAAGCAGGTCAACATTAAAGTCAAATAGATAAACGTTTTCTATTTTATGCATAAACACATACAAGATCAATAAAAAAGGTCGCCAAACCGAGTTTTGTACTGGCTTAATTTCAATTGAAAGTTCTAGGCATTTTTGGTGTTCTCTTTGGATTGTTTTTTCTTTCTCTTCTTTTATAAAGAATGTGAAAAACAACAGAGAATTAAAACAACGAAATTTAGAGCCTAGAAGTAACCAACCATTTTAAGGAATTTCTGTAATTCAACTTCAAAAATTGCTGCTTTGTTGGTTTCTAGTTATTCCCTCATTTACACTTTATTCGGACTACTAAAAAATTCCACAGAAGCCATCTCTGCCGGGATATTTGATTTTCAATATTTTTCCAAAAAACACCTAACCAATTTAGTGAACCGAAATATTGTTTTTTCAAGTGGTTTGTAGCACTGCTTTATAAGGCGAAAGGCTGCTTATTCCATTGTTTGTATTAAATTACTTTGTTGACATTGTGCGATTAACTTAAAATTACCACAAGAAAATGCAAAGAAAATTGGCCACTTAACACTTTTCAATAAAACCAACAACAATGCACGAACAAACTAAAGAAACAAATTTAACTCAATAAAACCTATACAAAAAGCAGAAAAAAAAAACAAAAAAAAAACACAATTGTGCCAAAATCAGCAGTGAAAATTTTCGATTTTTACAGGATTAAAGTGCAGCTGAAATTGAGGAGTGGAACGTAAAGGGTTGTGCAAATGCTATTACAAACACAAAGTTCAAACAAAGCTACAATACACATGGTACATACCTTTTTAAGTGGCGGCCGTGACCTGATGAACTCCAATATCATGGCGTGAGCATCTTTCTTCACGCGCGGCGGAATATCACCATTCACCATTACTTTACGCAGTTGGTACTTTCTATGGATAAGAAAAATTAAAGAAGAAAAAAAAAAAGTTAAATAAAATGTTAAATCGTTTGAGTAGATTGTATTAGGTCCTAAGCAATGAAGCAAAAATCAGTTGAGGCAGGCAGAAAATTGGTATAGTGCAGTGAAAGGTGTTGCCAATGAGAAGATGAAAGCCATTTCATGAGGTCATTAATATGGCGGATTGCCACAGACGATTGACAAATGTGTGACATTAATTAAAAAAAAAAATTAAATAAAATAAATAAAATAAAGTAAAATAAAATAAAATAATAAAGTAAAATAAAATAAAATAAAATAAAATAAAATAAAATAAAATAAAATAAAATAAAATAAAATAAAATAAAATAAAATAAAATAAAATAAAATAAAATAAAATAAAATAAAATAAAATAAAATAAAATAAAATAAAATAAAATAAAATAAAATAAAATAAAATAAAATAAAATAAAATGAAATAAAATAAAATAAAATAATAAATTAAAATAAAATAAAATAAAATAAAATAAATTAAAATAAAATAAAATAAAATAAAATAAAATAAAATAAAACAAAATAAAATAAAATAAAATAAAATAAAATAAAATAACATAAAATAAAATAAAATAAAATAAAATAAAATAAAATAAAATAAAATAAAATAAAATAAAATAAAATAAAATAAAATAAATATAAATAAAATAAAATAAAATAAAATAAAAAAAATAAAATAAATTTTGTTTCTGCGACCTTTCTGTTTTAATTATTTTGGAATTTCAACTGACCTCAAGCCGGTAACGAAAAATAATTAAAATAAAATAAAATAAAATGAAATAAAATAAAATTTTTCTCCCGAAAGACACACAAATCAAAAGACTTGAGAATCGAACTTTCAAAACAAGTGAAAAATTGAAAAAAAAAAATTAAACAAAAAAAAATTTAAATGAAATTAGAATTTCAAGACTAAAAGCTTTCTTATAATAGATTCTTACTTTGTTCTAATATCCTCCATGAGAATTTCATATGGTGTTAGCTCGTATTCAGTTGGTGTGCGCGAATAATTGTTTTTCTTCAGACGAACACCGCGACGCAGCTCATCGATCACTTGAACCCAGAAACGTGCCTGAAAATCAAGAATAAATAATGAGTTATTCTAAAATATTAGATTTATAAAAAAGAAAATCAATAAATCGAATTTTTGCAAGTTTACATGCTAAATCAGTAAAATGACTAAATAATCTAGAGAATTTTAAAGAAAGAGATATTTTCATATTAGAACAAATAAATAAAAAAATTTGCTGAAAAAATTGTTTTTTGCATGCATTCTAAACTAAAAAGAAGATTTAATTAATTTGACTTTGTTTGTTAAGCTTAAAAAGCACGTACTTGCAGAGCTCGCCAAATTTCCAGCTCATGCTTAAGAATTAGGAGAAAAATGTATAAGAATTTATAAAGAAATTATTTTTGAGTAAAACATTTTATTTTTGAGTATTGAGTAAAATTTAGCAAAAATCAGAAAATTTTGCTTTCTTTCAAAGGTAGTGCCCACGGATAACGGTGTTTGTGATAAAATTTTCACAAGTTAAGCTACATTTTCCCTTATAAGAGAGGAATGAAAAATATTTTTTTTTGACGCACCCTAATGTTTATACATATCGAAATATTTTTAGAAAAATTGAGCACAACATAATTTTTCAAAAATTTATCGCCGATGAAAGGATCTGCATGAGAGTGAAGTCAATGTAAACACAGCACATAACAACAACAACAACAAACGCGTGCGATATGGTGCATCATTGATCACACTTGTACACTGCAGCATGCGGCAAGTGAAAGTCGAAATGTCAAAAGTAACTTAAATGCAATGGCTTTTGTGCCGCCAACACAATTTTTGACTTTTGCTGTGACCGTAGGTAGGTAGCTGCGTGCAGTGTGCGCAGTGCAAAAAGTGGGCGTGTGGCAAGCGAATGAATGGGTTATTAAATGTTTGTTGTTGTTGCTGTGTTTGTTTTATTTGTTTGCGTGACGTTAATTAATGTTGTAATTTCAATTTCATTTATACGAATGCATGTGTTGTGGTTGTTGTTGGGCTGCTTCTTAAATTTCAGTTGCGAAAAAGAGCAAAAGCGCGCGGGGAGAGCACACCACACGAGGAGGCGCTGTTTTGCGCGCTCTTCACTGATTTACGATAATTGCCGTTTTGCGTCCGGCTGAATTGGTTTTGCAACTTGCGGATGTTGCAGCAGCTGCATTTGGTTGTTGGTGTTCGTGTGGTTGTTGTTGTTGCAAGTGCAAAATTATGTAATTATTGCGTTGCTTTGTGCCGATTTCGATTCTCTTTTCTTTTATAACCATTTTTTTCTTTCATTTTTTTTTTTCTTGCGCCACAATGTTTATCACTCCGGTGCTGCCTGCTTGTTTATAACAGTAAATCGATTATTTTCGCAATTTTCCGCATGCAACTCTAATTCTAGCGATTGATCACTGCCGCCAGCAATAAGAATCTTTTATGTTGCGGCATTTCTTTGCATTGCACAATTTCGCTTTGATCATTTTGCTGCGTGGCATGTTTTGTTGTTGTAAGCATTTCAAAAGAAAATTGTTTAGATGATTAGAGACTTTATGTCTTTCCAATATATAGATGGATGTGTTGAAGTTCATCGTATAGCGGCTGGTGGCTGGAAGACTACCTCAAGCGGTCGGTGGGACTATGAGGATTAACCAAGCCATCATCAATCAATATCATCGCAAAATACGAGTACTCGATCTATCGATAATTTTTATATGTAGTTGCAAAGCTGTTAAACTCTCGTTAGAAGTGAGAAAAATAACTGTTTTCAAAAATCCAAAATTTCCAAATTTTTTATTTTTTATTTTTAAAAATTTAACAAAAATAAAACAAAATTAAAAAAAAAAACATTCAAATATATGTTTGATTATGATTATGAATAATAATTACTTACATATCGTAATAAAATTTGCTTTTTTTAAATTAAGCAAAAATAAGAAAAAGATTTCCAAAAAAACATATAAAAAAAATTTTTTTTATGTTTATAAATAATGATTACTTATAGTAATGATTATCGGTTTCATTGATTATTTTCCTGAGAATTCATTCAATGACTGATTATAATTACTTTTAATTTTGAATGATTGTTTTCCAATTAATTACAAAATAATCAAAAAAAAAAATCATGAAAAATAATCAAAAGTATTCAAAAAATGTTTTTTTTTTACTATTTCTTATTTTTTTTTTTGATTATTTTGGATTTTAATAAATTTTTTTTGTGTTTATTTTAATTTTTTAAATTTTATTTTTAATTATTTTTGATTACTTGTTTTATTAATTTTTTTAATAGTAATCAATCTATAATCGACTTATCTTGAAAACAATTCAAATGATCATTAATAATTAAAAAATCCTGCTAATTACTAAGTACTTATCAAATACTGTAATGTACTTTTGATTATATTTAATTTTCGGTAATTTTTAAATTTTTTTTTTTTGATAATCATTAACAAATCATGACACTTTTCTGATGATTTCTTAAAAACATAAAAATAATCAATTAAACATTACCATTAAAATGCATTACTTTTTATTCCATTACCTTTTTATTGCGGTTTACTAAAACGACTAATTACAGTCGGTGCCTGCGCACTAAAAACCGCTGCATATTACATAACATTTGATTACAAAGATTTCCTTTCAAAACTGTAATTCAAAACTAGTTGTAACAAACTGCCCACACCGTTTCAACGGTTAACCACCAATTAAGTCAATAAGTAAGTATGGCCAAGTAAACGCCTGAAGATGCATTTAAACCACGATTTTGTCAACGCCATGCTCAATTAAGAAATAGTTTGCATTAATTAATAATAAACTTTGACTTCTTTTTGTCGTCGCTACACTTAAAACCTTGCAGCTGCTTTATTGTCCGGTTTACGATTATTGCAGTATTAAATTTCGATTTTTCCATGTGGGCTCCAAAAGCCAAAAAACTGAGCCAACAAATAAATATTTCAGCATGTCCAACTTAAACAAAAAAAAAAAAAAATAAAAAAATATTCGTTCCAATTTTCCGATTTTTTTTTATTGTTTGATAGCTTGTTTAGTTATTTTAAAAATTTCGAATGCATAACTTTACCGTAATTTGCATAATTCTTATGCAACAGTCCAAAAATAAAATCAACAAATCTTTTGTTCGAATTTGTTGGTGGCGCCGATCAGCTATCGACAACGATCAACGTCGTGTACGTGAGCTTATTGAGCGTGGACTCGGCATATGTTTTGTGTGTGTGTGGTCATTGGGTGCGTGGGTGTTGATGTCAAATATTTTAACTGCATTCTTGTGTGTGACATTTCTGTTTGTTGTTGTTGTTTTTATTATGTAAAAATGCATTTTTTACTCAAACAAATATGTAAATAATGCGAACGCCAAGCAACATTTTCTGTGTCACAATGCAAATTGAGCAGTTGACAGTTCGGTTGAACGAGCAAATAAATTTATAGCTCTCAATTAATGACACGCGTCAGGTTGACAGCTTGATTATTAAAGGCTTACAACAAATATTAGTAGTATATTGTGAATGTATTAATTGAATGGCTCTCAATTAGCCACCAGAGCAAGAAAGTCTATAAGAAGGGATCTAATTCTCTTGAGCCATATTACCTCTTATTTATGAGAGAAGGGCGGCATGAACTCCATGAGTAGTTAAACGTTATTCTGAAGAAACTCCCAACAGCATGCTTAGAAAGGTTAGACCTTTGCTGACTAAAGCGGGTCTTCCAAGACCTTCTGCACCGAAGACCACTGTGGGAGACAAGTCATCGTTCAGGTGTACAGGCCCTCACATTTCATCTTCGCATCTCCCAAAGACTTACACATTTGCATGCATTTAACGCACTTTTTAGACATCAAATTTTAACCGCCATTTAGGCAATCGTTAAGATTTGCATCTATTCGTATTCCCTCAGCAGTGCAATGCTAAATATTTCCTGCTTTTTGAAGATTCGGTGATTTGCGACATCCGTGATGTTGCGTTCATTGGCGCTGAAAAACAGACACTGCAAACAGTCCAACTCGTAGACACCAAACAGATCCAACAGACGGTTAGTCACTCAGCTAAGCAGTCAAGCGATCGGTCAACAAACGAACCGTTATAATGTGTTGCAACAATTTACGCAAACCCACCACACAAAAGTGCGCGTTGTTGCTGGTTTTAAGGCAGCTACTGCATTGCCCATTGTTGACTTCGTTTCGCTACCGTTTTGTTGTTGATCGTTGTATGTGTACAAAAAAAAAAATGTTCCAAAAATGCACGCCTTGCCCTGTAAAGCGGGTTGGTGGGAGTCAGGTCGGAGTGCAAAACGGTGCCACGGCGCACTGGCCACAATGCACGTACTATTTGGTCATGGTTTGCTGAGCTCTGACAATATCGTTTGTTGAAGATTTGTTAGGCCTTTAGGCAGCCAAATTTGTACGAAAAAAATAAAAGCAATAAATTTTCTTTTGTTAATTTTCAATTACGTTTTGTCTGAATTAAATGCATCAACGCTGATGTCTCCCAATTCTGTCAGTTTGTCGTCATGCCTATCTATTTGTTTGTTTCACCGGTCGACTATGCGAAAGCAACAGGCGTGGTGGATAAACGGAAGCTAGAAAATGAGCGTACAGTGACTTGCAGTCAGAATGGGATGATGACGCGATAAAATAAAATAAAATAAAATAAAATAAAATAATATAAAATAAAATAAAATAAAATAAAAAAAATAAAATAAAATGAGATAAAATAAAATAAAATAAAATAAAATAAAATAAAATAAAATAAAATAAAATAAAATAAAATAAAATAAAATAAAATAAAATAAAATAAAATAAAATAAAATAAAATAAACTATATTAAAATAAAATAAAATAAAATAAAATAAAATAAAATAAAAAGAAAATAAAAAAAAATAAAATAAAATGAGATAAAATAAAATAAAATAAAATAAAATGAGATAAAATAAAATAAAATAAAATAAAATAAAATAAAATAAAATAAAATAAAATAAAATAAAATAAAATAAAATAAAATAAAATAAAATAAAATAAAATAAAATAAAATAAAATAAAATAAAATAAAATAAAATAAAATAAACTATATTAAAATAAAATAAAATAAAATAAAATAAAATAAAATAAAAAGAAAATAAAAAAAAATAAAATAAAATGAGATAAAATAAAATAAAATAAAATAAAATGAGATAAAATAAAATAAAATAAAATAAAAAGAAAATAAAAAAAAATAAAATAAAATGAGATAAAATAAAATAAAATAAAATAAAAAGAAAATAAAAAAAAATAAAATAAAATTAAACAAAAGTGTGCTATTTCACCTGTGGCTAACTGTATTTGAAAATTAATGTATGTATGTATGTACGTTTCAATTGCCCACATGTTTTAATGTTGCGGAAGCTGTAACTTGTTGCTGCTGCTATTCTTGCTGTTGTTGTAATTGCTTGGACGTATTTATAGTAGTTGTCCTAATTTATTGAAACGATTTACGCTTATTTTACACCGATTAGTATAACTTGTTGCTGGCTTAGCTGGTATTATTACTACAGTTTCGTTTGTTATGTTGCTTAGGTGTTGCGATGTATTATTGTTGTTGTTGATGTTGTTGTTGTTGTCACTATCTTGTGCTGGTGCTATCCGCTTCCTTCAGAAATTGCTACCGTAAACACCCAAACGCGGTATTTTACACATTTCTACCACTTCAGCTTTCTATGGGCAAGCAAAAACATGGCTAACAACAACAACAACAATAACAAGAAATTTTTAGCAACAAGCAGGAACAGCGATTGTATTATGCTGTTATTTATGCTAATATTGTTTGCTTGTTGTATACTACATTTGAACATGTTTGTACCTGTACTTTGTTGTTGTCATCGCTGTTGTATTTGTTGCTGTGCTGTAACATGTTACTTGTACATATTTTAACATTTTGGCAGATTTGGTTCGTTAAATGTTGTCGGCTGTCATGTTAAATCATCATTTAATGTTATTGCGTCATATTGCAGCAACAACTTTTTTATACAACAACAACAACTATACGAAACAGCGCCAACTTCAACAGCAATAGTAAAATCTGAACAAATTGTTGATTTGCATTTAATCGGCTGCATATTTTGAGATATATGTATGTATGTGTGTATATTATCTACTATTAGGGTGCTTCAGTTTATGATACATTTTTCCTCTTTAGCCTACATAAATGTGACTTTTTACGGGTATTTTCATGCTCAATAGACAGATAGTTACAATCGACCACTTCTGATTTCAATAAAATTTCGTCCTTTTCACCAAAAAAATTAATTTTTACTAAAATTTTTTTTTTTAAATTTAAAAAAATTTGGCACTTTCTGAGAAGAGGTAGGAAAAAAAATATTGTTTTAAAAACTTATCCAAGTTGAAAATTTCGTTTTTTTACCTTTGTTCCGGTTTTGTAAACTTTGTAACTTTCAAGGGGTTACTTAGAATATTTATTTATTAAAAATTTATATTTCCGTGTTTAGAAATTTTTTTTGCTCAAAATCCTAAAAACTAATATTAGTCTTTGAATTTTGTAAGCAAATTTGATTTGTATTATACCTTTTTTACAGATATCTTAAAATTTCTAGAGTGTTGTTGTTTTACAAAAATATCCGTTTTTGAGTTTTGCCAATTTTTTTTTATTTTTTTTATTTTTCTAGCGCAGTTTAATTAGTTTAATACAAATTACCTAATTTTGATCACTGATAAATTTTTCTCATGCAAGTGAAAGAATGAAAATGTAAACAATAAGTTTTTGTTTTTACACGCCACTAGCAACAAAAAATTTTCATTCATCATTAGTTGATCTCGAATAGAAAGTTGAAAAAAATTCTGGACTAAATTGAAATATTCATATTTTCGAAAACATAAAAGTGCCCTTCTGAAATTTTCAAGACAACAGATGCATAGCCCAAAAATCTTTGAGACTAGCATTTATTTAACTTTAATTTTTACCATTTTGAAAACTAAATAATTTCTAAACTTAGAATTAATTTTTCTCTCGAAAATTATATATAATTTTTTTTTTTTAAATATTTTTTGTATTTTAAGTACCCTTTAGTCAGTTTTCCGTACTTTTTGGTTCAGTCTAATGTGCTTGCATATTGCCATGAAATTTGAATTAATTTTTATTGCAATCAAAGCGTTTTCGCAATTGCTTTGCACATATTTAAATTCATGTGCTTCACTGTTTCTAAGATGGCATGTAAATGTTTTAATTTAAATATCGATCAGGAAGTATTTATGCTGAACCGAAACATTGAAATGAATGCCTTGATTTACTTGAGCGGGTTTAATGGGTAGCAAACTTACGCCATAAGAGATGTCTAATTCTGGTAGTACTACTTGGTGTTGAATTTAATGACATTGCAAATAGACGGAGAACAAATAAATTCAGGTCTTCACGGTTGTCTCTGAATGGTTGATCATCAATCTTTGAAATCTAAAAACTATTCTTTTGCCATGACTTACTAACCAATTAGTCAAGGTCAATTAATTCAAGTCCATAAAAAATCAAACCATATTCTGAACTATTTCTAATGATAAAGCTTGTGCTATGAAATGTCAATGTTTTCAAGGTACAAAGCTTTGTTCTATGGAAAAGTTGAAGAATTGAAATAGTTCAAAATTGCAATGAATTAAATTAATATTTTACGCCATCGTGGTTACATTAAATGTGAAACAATAAAAAATGACCAGCAAAATTAACTATTGATGGTACAAAAGATTACAAATTTATCACTTTTTGAAGACAAAACGAAAAGTAAGCTTCTAACTACAAATCAGTGCCACCTAACGAAACATGCGTTGGGTTATTGCGCTGATACCGCTTCAGTATGTGCAAACGAATTTTGGTGGCGAGTTTTGTTTCGCCATAAAACGACATTCTACGAAAAAGAAGTTCTGGAAAATCAAAAATTCATTTTTTTCCTGTTTTGCAAAACTTATTTTTTTCAAAAAAAAATTTAAACTTTTTCCATTTTTCCTGTTTTTTAAAGAATTTTTTTTTTTCAAAAACAAAAAAATAGTTAGAAAAGCTTTTAATTTAAAAAAAAATTTAAAAGTTTGCGAAATCGAGTTCATTTTGAAATGTCGATCTTAAGAGGTCCAAAAGTTTTTAAAGTGGAGTTTTAAATTTTTTTTTAGTTTCGGCTATGATATTTTTATTTCTGATTTTCTATTTCAAAAAAAAAAACAAAAAAAAAAAGTTTTGAGAACTGAAACTTTATTATCATGCATCATATCAATTAAAAAAAAAAATTGGTCAAATCTCACGTTTTTGCATAAACAAAGAACACCCTTCAGAATTATTCATTTTACTTCAGATATTTCAGAGATATAAAAAAAACTGGAGTCCAAGATTTAATCCGTACATTTAACTTTTACGATTTTGAAAAATTGCAAATTTTCTATATTGTTATAAAATAAAAAATATTCAATGTAATAAAACGAAAAAACTGGAGTCAAAAAATAAAAACCAAAATGTATGACAGCTCGGATTTTCTCACTTACTAAAACACATTGCGTTGTTATTGCCTATGGCGCTGGCATGTAGCTTAAAAAAAGTTGCGCTGTTACCCACACCTTGTACAATTGTTGTAAACAGAGCACTAACAATATCTTACTTATGCAATCACAGGCTTCATAAAATAATTTTATAACTACAAATGCATCTATCTGCATACATACATACATTCATATCTAGTACAGATATACATATATATACATAGATATCTATGGCATTGACGTAGCGCAAAATGACACTGGCAAGGCCGTTCATCAACAAAACGCCAAGTCGCCAGCAAATTGATAAGAACCGATGTGAGAATCAGCGTTGGCCGGTGGGTGAAGGAGAGCAATATTAACTTAATTTATAAATGAAGCTTCATAAATTTTTTTCAATTTTCTTTTTGATTGCAGTCAACATGACTCAAGTCGTGTAAAAAAAAGTACGAACAAAACAGTGGAAGTAAAAATCGTTGGACTAAAACAAAAATTTAGCGCTCCATGTTTTTCTCGTATTACTGATGTTGCTCTAATATCTTTTGGAGAGAATACTAAAAAGTGCAGAAATGAAGCGATAAAATACTTTTAAATATTTATTGAGGAAAACCACAAAAACGATTGTTTTTTTTTCAACTTTTTTGAGAACTCTCAATAGATGACCCTATACAGTATATTGTTCATGGTTATTCCTGTTTAGGAAAAAAAAATATAATTTTGCTGTGTTTTTTCTTTTTTGCAAGTATAAGTGTGTTTTTGATTGATCGGTTTTTTCCTTTTTTTAATTATTTTTTTCCATATAGTACATATCTTGGGTATATTAGGGTGGGCCAAATTATTTGCTTTGAAAAAGATGCGTTAAATTAGAAATGATACGCTAAGCAATAAATATCACTGAAAACTAGATTTATTGTCCCTATGCGAAAGAATGACATTTCTGTCGGATAACTGTCACATTCTCGATAGATCAGCGCATGTCTATTGTAGCGAGGACTTGGTGTCACAATAAATATTGAAATCGAGCTAGATTTTGGTAGGCTTCAGAATAAATAGTCGATTTTAAATTTAGTTGAAACATTTTTTAATTAACAATTTTTTCGATCAAAATTTATTTTCTTTCGTTTTTCGATTAAACGATTTTTCTGACTCGCACCACATCCCTAGATTTCATATCACAGCATTGGAATAGGGGAAATGAATGATCCATATTAGTATAAAGAAATATTTAGAAAATTCAATAGAACCACACTGCACTAACGAACAAAAATAGTCCGTATTTTGTCATTCAATAAAATAATCGACTATTTCGTTTAATCGATAAATATTTTTCAATTAATATTTTTACGCCTTTCCTATTTTTATACCCATATTTTTGGTTGAAAGTTTTAAAAGAAATTTTTTTAAATGCTTTTTTTTAAAAATTAGGAACCACCCTAACATATGGAGTTATCAGCAAATGTCAAATTTTCAGGTCCAACCAAACACTTGATAAATTGTCATTTGTTTATAAATAAAAAAAAAACTTTACATAAAAGAAAGGAAAACATTTATCGTAACTACTTAAGAGACTTTTTAGAGTCCGAGTGACAATCACAAAATAAACGAGAATCATTAAAGTGGATAATTACGTCAACATAATTGTTCGGTAAAATAATTTGATAGAGTTGCTACCTTAACATTTTTGCTCAAGCATTCATATTACGAGTACCACGCGTTGAAAATGAAAGTGATTTGAATTGAAAATAGTTTAGCTTCATAAAAACCGCTTTTATTCATTTCCGTTTTTGTAACAAGCGCAATAACTCAAACTCAATTAATTATGCACCCAGCGCCTTTTTTCAGAGAACTTCAAACTTCTTTGAGGTGTGTCATTTAATTTATTGAAATGACTACATGCCAATGATTTTTTCTTTAATTTTTGGGATGGTAACTAATGGAAGTCAGAGCGTAGAGTTAATTCAATTAAAAGGCTGTAATCAAAGCGAACAGAATTAGCCCTAAATGGCGTGTCGTTCACTAACTTGAGGTATCTTGTGAGTAGGAATGATAGCAAGAGCTAAAAAGGTGTGGCTACATTTCCACGGTCTCAAACTATTCGGATTTTCTAGTGAAATATTACATTTAAAATCTTGCTTCCCAATTGCTAAACATAGGAAATTAATAATTAGGCAATACCAAACTTAAATTGGTTTTACCTTTGCCTAGTAATTATAGGAAATTATTGAATATTTTTAACCATTACTAAGCTGGGTGTAGCTAGTTTGACGCTCCTTTGCATTTGGAAAGAGTAATTAAACCTGGTTAGACTTCCTGAATGAAGAGATCAATTATAAGACTATGAAGAATATGGTAATCAAAGTTTCCAATTTTTGGAAGACGGATTACTTAATATATTTACAGGAGCTATTGATCATTACAATCACGACTAAATTCGAGCAGGCCTGTTAAATAATGATTAGTAATCGTGTGATTAATTCCTTTTCTGAGAATCAATTTAATGATTGATTATCATTACTTAAAGTTTTTAATGATTATTTTAAAATTGATCAAAAAATAATTTAAAAAAACATGCTTTTCCATGATTACTAAAAATAATCAAAAGTAATTGAAATTATTTTTCCATTATTCAGTTCTGATTTTTTTTTTTGAATTTTTTTTATTTTATATTTGATTATTTTTAAATTTTTCATTTTTTACATTATTTTTTATTTTTTATTTTTAATTTAAGTATTTCTAATTGCAGCATTCAACGATTACAGGGGGATTACAGGGCGATCACGATTACAGCATTCTAAAATTCCAACCATTTTTTAATTACGAAAAAATTATTTGCGGCTATTTGCAAATGGTCAAAGTAATTTAAAAAAAGATGAAACCATTACTACAATTGCAATCACATGTACTTATATAAATGATAACACCAGTAGTAATCAAAAAAAATTACCAGACGTTTATACACAAAAGGACTAGAACAACAGCGCGATTACAATAATTGAATTTCAACCTTTTAAAGTAATGATTACAGTAATTGTTAATTTGGAGTACAAACAGTTTAATTACGTTTAAAGTAATCTTAACTGCAATAGATTACAAAAAATATTCATTATTGCCCCACTCTGTCACACAATTCCTTAAAAATTACTTATTTTGTTGGCTAAAAATAAATAAAATGTTTAAATTACTCACCCAATCGTTGAAGCCTAATTTAGCCAACTCCTGCTTGGATGTTTGAGAATCAGCTTTCAGATGAAGACTGTCAGCACCTTGAAAATAAAATAAAATAAAAATATTAAAATCACAGCTGTTTGCAAGTTTGAAAAATGGTCACACAAATATTTCACTTACCGTCATTTAAGACTTGCTGTAGGAATATTCGCAGCTCGATTGCTTCGGTAACCAGTGCGCGGCAGACAGCTTTATAATGTTCTTCAGGTACAGTGGGTTTGATATGATTTTTGCAAGCCTAAAAATATTAAAAAAAAAAGAAATTTTGGAAATATTAATAAAGAGGGAAAAAAGGGGGCACGTAGTTAACACTGATTAGTGAAAACAAATTAAATTTTTCACAAAAGGTAGCAACAAAAATTTACTTCTGGGGGAAAACCCCCTCTACGGTCCGTATAGTCTATAAGTTTCAAATGTTTGGAGGCTTTGTACTATCTGAATATTGCAGATATTTAAGAAAAATAGAAAGTAGTGTTCATTGATGAGCCAAGCAACAGTTTTTAGAATTTTTGTCTGTCTGTCTCGATGTTTGTTCGCTTATCACTCAAAAACTGCTTGAGAGAATTGAACGAAGCTTTTACTATTCTAGTACTAGACATCTAAAATTAAATTTAGGATACATTTTATTTCTATAACTCGACAGGTTGCGGAGTTATCGCCCAATATGTAGACCAGTTTGACCCCAAAAGTATAATATGGGTATCAAAGGAAAGGTGTTACCTAGTGCTTCAACGAAAGATGTGCCTAAAATCTACATCTCTTCTTCTTATAACACTAAAAAAAATTGTAGTAAAGTTTTTATATCATTTTATATTTATGAAAGGTATAAAAAAATACCTCACAACGACACACCCTTTCTCTAAAGCACTTAAACAGGTTATGTATAACCTCACAAAAAATTCAAGTGGTTGCAAAATTTTGAAAAAAAAATTTACAACTGTGAAATGTTTATTTCACAACAAACAAACAATTATGCCGCTAAACAAGCAGCAACTGCACAATTAACAACAAAGCGTGAAAAGTAGCAAAGGTAAATGCCAAATGATGTGTGAAAATTCATAAAAATAAAAAAAAAAATTGTTGCAATTCTCAACAGAATTTGTCATATATAGACAAACTGATACTCATAGTTGTTGTTGCTAGCATGTGTGTAAATATTTCAACAAATCTTCCTAATCCAGCTTAGTGTTCTTAGAAGCTTTCGTCTTTATCATTTCACTTTAGATTTTCTTTCCACCACCTCCTTCCTCTTGCTCACTTTCTTCTCAACAAACTGCCATAAGTCGCACCGGCGGCATTCATTCATAACCTTTTTCCGCTTTCTTACATAGATCTACATATTTCTCGTGAAATTCATCACACGCTTCAATGCTAATAATGCGGTCTTCTAACCCCCTCTCCCTTTTAACCATCATAACCTCACTCTTTCATGCATATCGCATACATATGTATATGTATTCGCTTGTTAGTTGCGATTTATCGCACTTGCCACACACAATCAATGTGGAAAAATAGCAACAATATTCTTGATATGTACAAATGTAAAAATTCTTGTTGTTGTTTTTTTTATTATTGTGTTTTTTTTTTGTGGTGAAGGTGCAATGCGGTATGCCAAATAGAGAATCAACAGTGAGATTGCTTCTAAAGCTAATACCTACATTGTTGTTGTTGCTACTTTGTTGTCGTTGTTGTTGGTTATGCAACCTTGTTTATGGTGATTTGATATCTGGGATGTACGAGTATCGTTGCCGCTTTGTTTATATCCGCTAGATACTTATATTAGCACATACAGCTATATATGTACATATGTATATCCATGTACATTCTTATGCAGTATATACAGGGTGTTCTAAAGGCAACTAAAAATCGTGAGTATGAGCTTTACTAAATTTCCTATCAAATTGATAAAAATAATGCATGCTTCTTCTTTTTCTAAGGACCTTTTAATTATATCGAATACAAAACTGAGACAAAGAACACGAAAGCTACCTTTTTGGGCAGCTTAGGGCTATCAATAGATACCGAACGAACACACATAATTAAAAATTAATGGTTTTATACGAATTCAAGATTTTTATAAACGAAAGATTTTTTAAATCTGAAATCTTAAAAGCACTTAGCACCCCTTTCGCTCCACCCTGTGCATGCACACAAAGTAAAAAAAAGCTACATTGGCTTCCACTAACGAGTTTGTTCAGCCGCAAAATCTTTATGTTATACAAGGGGATTATGTCTGAACTGGTTATTAATATGGCGAGTTATTAGTAGTGTTGGCTATTTGAAATATTTATTACCGTTAAATTGCGAGGAAAATACAAATTTTTTAACAGAAAAAAAAAAAAACGTTTGTGGTTAGCGTAAGCTCGCTTTGGGATAAACTTAAGCTAAACTTAGCTGGCATTGATAAACTGCATTTTATGAATTTTCATACGAATTAAAATATCAATCCGATTATCATTTATATACATAGGTCACCGTTGTAACCATAAAATTTTCTATATTTTGTTGTCTGGAATTTTATGAAGACTAATCTGCGAATTCTGTTAAAATATTTTATTTATCGGTCCAAAGTGATGGGAAGGATCAGAAAATATCACTTTAGAAGTTTCAAAATTTTTTTCCAATAAAATTTCTCTTTTTTTTATAAATATTTTCATGTGCGCCTTCACAGGTTAAAAACCTTTAACACAGACCTTAGAAACACATGCTCACATACATCTATCTGCATCTACCGACATACGTCATCGAGTATTTGCACTATTTTCTTTGAATACGTAATGCGCTCGTGACTACAAATAAAGAGACGCTCATGAGTATAGAAACTTTTTAGGCCACCCATTCACCTTAGCAACTTTACAAGCTTTCATAATGCATCTTACAAACAAACAAACAAACTACTTTTTACGCCAATACCCACTCACTGGGATAATCCATGGCTCTCTAAACAACAATGGGTCAATAAAGTACGTCAGCTGTCAGTGCGTTAGAAACAAATGGCCAATATTCTAATGCCCGTCAGCAGGTAGTGAATTGGTCGGTCATAAAGAGAGACAGCTAAGCCACAACGTTGACGGTGGCGGCGGTGGACAATGGGCTATTTTGAAGAAATTTGTGGCAAAATCAACAACCTGTCTATTAACAAAAACCAAAATAGAAAAAAGTTCATTGCTTCAGAAATATTAAAAACAATATTCAGGTTTTGGTGTAGAGCTCAAAGCTGGATCCGATCCTACTCTACCTTTACCTGGTGAACTTTGTACAAAAGCTGTTTAGATCAGTTACCAATCAGTACTAGGGTTGTTGCTCTTAAGAAAATGGTGGTGGTCTCTCTTCTTATACAGCTAATCCTTGGAGAGGCTAATCATGGTTTTGTCAATGATTTTTGGCGCTCACAAACCCGATTGGAATATACAGATTAAGATCGAAGGGCTCAAGCTTTCCCTTTTGACAGTACAAACTATTTTACGGTTACGATTAAGCTTTCAGTTTTGAAAAAAGTAAATTACCTTAAACTGTTGCGGTTAAGCTTTCTGTTTTGAAAACGAAATTTTTTTAAGGCTTTCCCTTACGATTAAGCTTTTAGTTTTGAAAAATGAAACTATCCTTAACGGTTACGGTTGAGCTTTCAGTTTTGAAAAATTAAGCTACTTGAAATGGTTACGGTTGAGCTTTCCAATTTGAAAAATTAAAATACCTTAATCGGTTGTGGTTAGCTTTCTAAATATTTTGAAAAATGAAACTCTTTTACAAAGAAGTTATCCGTTGTGGCAAAGCTTTCGGTTATGAAAAAAAAAAAAAATTTTTGTATGCTTTCCCTTTTGACAGATCAACTATTTTGCAGTTACGATTAAGCTTTCAGTTTTGAAAAATTAAGCTATTTGAAATGGTTACGGTTGAGCTTTCAAATTTGAAAAATGAAACCACCTTAATCGGCTGTGGTTAGCTTTCTGAATATTTTGAAAAATGAAACTCTTCTAACCCGTTACCGTCAAGCTTTCAGTTTTGAAAAATGAAACAGTCCTAAACGGTTACGACTAAGCTTTTAGTTTTGAAATATTACATTATTTTAAATGGTTGAACTTGAAAAGTTTCAAAAAGTTACAATTGAGCTTTATATTTTGAAATATGAAATTATTCCGATTAATGAAAAAAACAATTTTAAACGGTTACAGTGAAGCTGTCACTTTTGAAAGATTACAATTTGAATTCTTTTCAATCCTCAATTTCTTCGAAATTCCCCACTGTGCCGCGTCTAGCCTTTGTGGCAATCTTCGAACGTGATGTTCTTTTGCTTGTTGTTCTTGCAATTTCTAACATTATTGCTTTTGCTTCTGCACTTGCAACACAAAAGGCTTAGCAACCGCGCATGCAGCATGGTTAAAGCATTCAACATGTGGCACATGCTCTCATGTATGTGTCTGTGTGTGTGTGTGTGTAAATACTAACAGCAATAGAAAACGTGCAACATGCCACAAATGGCGGTTTGAAATGACCACCAAAATGCTTGCCAATATTTAAGTATGAAGACACCGAGCATATTGGATCACGGTTCTGAGTGCAAGCAGCGGTGTGCGGGGGTTTGTGTGGTTAGCTGAGTGCAATAAACCGATGGCAACAATCGAGGAATTATGTAAAAAAACTGGCAATATTGTTGTTGGTTCATTTGATACTTGTTTGCCTTTTGTATTAGAAGTTCGAATTGAAATTGGCAAAAAGTTCCTGAAGCAAATCGTGGCTGTGTGCAAGTTGCCAAAAGCTGCAGAGAAGGTAAAGGTGAAAGGTGTCTAAGCCGAAGATTTTCTATTTTTCGTTTTGCTAGAGACTTGCAACGGTTGTCATACTTATTGACAGTATTGAGTTTGTTTGTCTGCCTGTTCGTGATGTAGATTTGGAAGATTTGTAAAGTGCCGCCGTGCCTAAGCGGGTTAAGCGCTAGAGTTTGTCGGAGATAGTTGACATCAAGCACTGTCAATTCTGGGTTAAGATGTGACTACGAAAATAGCGAACAAATTTGGTGCAACCATCTAAGTCATGTCATGCCCCCTTTCCGTAAGGGAACAACAAGTTTACAAGGCAGACAACTTGATAGGACAAACAGAAAGGGCAATATATGGTCTAACCTATGGAAAAGGGGTTTTTGACCCCCATTTTGAAAACTAGAGGACATCCAGGAATTGCTTGAAAGCAGTCTTTATTTGGCTACCCCAATGCATAAGAATTTGCAAAAATACCCAGGACAACACAATTTTATATTTTTTTGTAAAGCTTTGTTATTAATACATTTTTTACGATTATTAAAAAAATCAAAAATTAAGTAAAAAATCCAAATCAAAAAATCAAAGAAAATTAAAAATATTAAAAAAAAACATTTAAAATAATCAAAAAAAAAAATCATAATTTTCTACGATTATTAAAAAAATTAAAATTGAAGTAAAAAATCAAAATAAAAAAAATATTTAAAATACTCAAAAAAAGATTATAAAAAAAAACATTTAAAATCATCGAAAAAAAAATTATAATTTTCTACGATTACTAAAAAAAATCAAAAATAAAGTAAAAAAGTAAAATCAAATAATCCGAAAAATAAACAGAAATTTAAAATACTAAAAAAGGCCAAGACGAAAAATTTAAAAATAATCAAATAAAAAAATCAGAATTTTTTACGATTATTAAAAAAAATCAAAAATAAAGTAAGAATATAAACAAAATAATCAAATAATCAAAAAATAAAAACAATAAATAAAAATTTTAAAAATTGTCAAAAAGAAGAGAATAAAATACAAAAAATTTGTTTACGATTTTTAAAAGAAGAAAAATAAAAAAACATGATGCTATACGAATGTAAGTAATATTCAAAAAAAAAAGAAAGAAAAATTCAAATATATGAGTAATCAAAAAGAAAAACCGCGGGGAAAAAAATAAAGTATTACAAAAAAAATTGTTTTTTGCTATTTTTGTTTATTTTTAAAATGGTGAAAAATTCCTTTTCTATAAAAATGTCTTCATTAATGGTAATGGTAATCAAAAATTAAATGGATTTTTAGGAAAATAATCAATCAAACCGATAAGCATTACTTTTAGTAATCAATATTTAGCAGATCTGCTTTAATCTAACCAGTTCGATTGAAATCAGGAAATTTTAATTTTTTTAAATTTTTACCGTTAAGTTCCTTATTAAAAATTATACTTCCTTACCCAACAAACGTATGTGATCCCGTTACATTGATTGACTAATCAAGGTTTCACTGATTGATTCGGTGTTCATTACGCGATCACCATTTGTTCAACATTTTCCCACACTTTTTGAGGACAATTTTTTATTTTTATTTTTATTTTTACTTTTTGCATTTTCATAACAAAATCATAAGCAAAGTTTACCCAGCATAATTGTTTATTGTTTTGCTTGCGATAATTTGCTTTTGTTTTGCTTTGTGTAATAAATGCTGCTGAATCTCGAATGGCCATATCGGGTGACCATTGCTGTTGATTGAGGTGTGTCCAAGTTGATTCAACTCTATTTCTATTGTTCGTCAGCACTGTGAATTTTATATTACTCCACTTTGTCAATTACATTTTCAGAGATTGACAATTAGATTGGGAAATTAAGGGCCAGTAGTGCAACTGAATTGTGGGACAATGTTTATGTTGTTGTTGCAAACAGATTTGTTTTTATAATTTGAAATTTTTATGGGAAAAAATTGAATTTTGAATTTAGTTGTTAGCTCAGTTTTATTACAAATTAGTTTTAACAACAGTTCACAATGCCGGCGACCACTTCTAGTTTTTTAATGTTTTTGAAAATAATTTTTCGTTTACTTACCTCAAGCACAAAATCAAATTCTTTGGTTTCATTCCATTTCTCATCATCGCCTTCATCATCCCAACGTTGATGGCCCTCATCGATGCCTTCGTCGATGCAATCATCATCGTTTTCTAGAAGAAATGAGGAAACATAGTTTTAAGTTTGGAAACTTAAAAACAACAACAAAAGTAAATTATACGAAAACAAGTAAAGCTCTCGCTTCATGAATACACATCACGGTTTTAAGTGTCCGATCCTTCTACGATCTTGAGACAGAGACCGTAAACGAACTTCACGAAACCATGATAGTGACACAGATTGTAACTGCTACTTTGGTTATGACCGGTTCCATGCCAGTGACAGTGATTGTAACCGTGACAGCTACCCGATGTGTTCTTTATAGGAAACATACAAAACAGCTGGCGTACAGCTTCTTGTTCACAATTTCATGTGTTATTCATAAGCGCGCTTGGAACGAAAAATAACGAATAACAAGTAAAAAATCTAAATTTGTATTTTGCAATTCTTCCACAGCTTCCAGAATTCATGTCACTTCCCACTTCTACCTCCAAAGACACCGGCCCTCCTTTATGCTCCAAAGCGCACATCAAGCGCTCTGCTACGAATACTAGACACGTCGCGCCAATCAGGGCAATAGTCACATGCGCGTCCTTGAAAAATCAGACTGGCACTTAACTACGCAGTCTGGCACAAACAGTTACTGCTCACCCCAGCTACAAAAACAACACAAATTTAGAAAACACAACCAAATGCGGCAGGAAAAAGATATACAATTCAAAGTGAGACAGAATTACAAACCGGTGATTGTAGAACGCGCAACGCCAACCACCAGCCGCCAACCGCCAACGAGCACAGATTGCAAATCACCGATAACAGATACATATTTAGATGGTGACATGACGATTTGCGGTTTTCCGCAAAAATAACAAAAAAAAAAAATTACAAAACCGATTTGAACATTAAAAATAACAAAGAAGGAGGGCAGAAATAAAATCTATGAGAATGAAAATTGCAAAACAAAAACAAAAGTTTATAATGGAAAGAGTCAAATAAATTACAATGATTAGTGTGAAGCAATGCGCAACATAAAATTGTGAGCAAATATGGTCAAGTTAAATGGTGAGCGGGGGCGGGGAGAATAAAAAAAAAATTTAAAATCATTGAATCACAATTTTTTTGTTGGTTAAGCCAAATGCAAGAGTGAAAAAAATGAGATAAAAAGTGCACAAAGTCATGAATCAAACGGCGTTGGCGATTCGTCATCAGCGACTGGTCATTTTGGCGCACTTCAGGTACAGCTGCACCGGCCCAAATGTTGACATCACGTGTTGCCAATCAGTTGGGGTCATAAAAAGCTAGCAATAAAAAAAATCTGAGTCAAAATTCAATTCTAAATGATGATATGACATAATGTCAAATTGGCATTAGGGCACTCTAACTGCTGTGTCATAATGTCAATTGGTGTTATGGATGCGTTTAGCTTAAAAAAGGAGAAAAAAGTGAACGTATTTCTACCCCATCTAAAATAAAGATTCCTTGCAGAAACATTATGGATCGGCAAGCCCGTGTTGGATTGCAATATTATTATGTCTCTGGGTTTGTGGTTATGTCCCGCTTTTTCAACCAGCAGTGACATAATGCCAAGTCAAAAAAAAAATGGGAACCCGTCACTGGAGGAGTAGTGGTTCAATCCAAATTTCCATGTGCCTCCTCTTAACTTAAAATAGCTTCATCCTTCAATGTTCATCTTCTCGAGGATGTTGGGGTTTTTAGTAATTTTTAAAAGAGGCTACCTCCTACCAACTTTTGCATTACAAATACAAGAATTATCTTACCTTCCGCAGTCATATAGGTGATCAATTCTTCTAGTTCGTGTGACATTTGACATTGTTCATCCACTGCTAGATTATAATCCAATGCGGTATACACAATCACTGCGATTTTGCGTAGGACCTGCAAATAAAAAAATTGAAAAAAAAAATGTATTAAAATTTTTACAAACTGAAAATCACTCTAGCAAATGAGTTAGTCGTTCAAAAACAAATTTCAAGCAAATGTGTGAGTAAACATCGCAAATCTCATGCGCATTTCAAGCGGAAAAAAAAAAAAAAAAAAAAAAAAATAGAAAAAAGCACAACAGACCCTAAACATTTGTTGCCGACAAAAGAGATAATTTTTTATTTTTGCATAACCTTAAAGAAACTCCCACGCTGCTGGCAATTGCAATTTTTTTCATTACTACATACCACGTTTCTTTTTAATGGCTGAGAAGTGGTTTAAAAACATGAATGAAACGCTCAACGTAGAGAGATGTAACAAATTGAATTAAAATATTTTTGAAATTCCAGACATTGCCGTGTTTTTTTTTTTAGAAATTTCAAACACATGTAATTTTTACCGATGAAATGGGTAATTCCATGTCGAAGGGATTCACGAGTTTTTTGAGTCGTGCTTTTTTCGGGAGAACATACGGATTATTTTTAAAATTTTTGTTTCAAATCAACATTATTTTTTTTGAAACTAGGTTAGGCTTGAATTAGTATAGATCATTTAGAATAGGTTCCTGCATTTTTCCAGGAATATTTTCGAAACTGTTTTAGAAAATTTTAACATTAGGGGACGAATATACATAGGTTAATATTGGACTACTACAGAAATATTTCTTAAATATTTGAAGTGAAATGACCCTTGGGTAAAAAAGTTGTTGTAATTTTTGCACATAACTTATAACTAGCAAGTGTTGAACTTACGTTATTAAATAAGTGAAAAACGTGTGAAAAGGAGTAATTTTCAATGTTTTCTCAAATTGCAAAATCCAAGTTGAACGACATTCAAAAATTCACACCAATTCAAGCGGCAAAAAGCAAGATTACGTGCGTGCGAGAAAGGCGCCAATTCACAAAAAAAAAGAAAAAAAGTAGTTTTTGTTGTTTTTGTTGCACTGATTGTTATTATTGTTTTGTTTTCTTTAATGTTTTTTTATTTTTTATTTTCGAAATTCACTGACATTCGACATTGGCGCATCGTTGGCAAATCTATTTGACATTGCGCCAATTGAGTTCAACGTTGCGAATGAATTTCAGGCTGGCTAGAGCAACAACAACAACAATTTGCAGACACATGCCAATAATGAAGTTGCTATATTAAATGCAGAAAAAATACAAAAAGAAAAATATCTAAACGAGTTTGTAATTTGAATTTTCAAAAGAAAAAAAATAAAATGCAGATGAAAACGATCATGCGATAGTTGTTGGTTGTTGTTGTAGGCCGCTTTAAACGTTGCTTAGCGGCAAGTGATCGCCGACACACACACACACACTTAACCATGAGTGTTGGTCATAACCGTTATGATAATCACTGCCGCCAACAAAAAGTTCAACAACCGATTAAACATTTCGTGCTCATAGCGTGTGGGCGTCTGCGCAGTAGAGTTTTACACAGCACACAGCACATGAGCCCACAAGTGTTCATCTTCAATCATACATTTGAAGCGTGTGTTGCACGCCGGCTCAAGTTGCCACAGTCAATGCTATTAATTTAAGTTCAAACAATGTTCAAATGACACCAAATAAAAATAAAAAAAATATCTGGTTTAGATGCATCATAAAAGAAAAATAGAAACTAAAAAAAATCTAAATTTCAAAAAAAAAGGAAATAAATAATTACAACCATAAAATATTTACAACCAAAAAAGAAATTTCAAAATGAAAAACAAAAACAAATAAAAGAAGCTAGGAAAAAAATGTTTACAAACAAAAAAATATAAGATAGATGCAGTATAAAAGAGAAATAGAAAGTAAAAAGAACTCAAAATTTCCAAAAAAAAACCAGAAATAAATACAAAAAATATTTAAAAAAAAATATCTTAAGTATGTATGTAGATGCAATATAAATAAAAAACACAAACAAATGTCAAAAAAAAGTTAAGGAAAGATAAAAAAATAATTTCGGAGAACTTGAAAAAAATAAAAAACCATTATTAAAAATAGCCAAGACATATTCGAACTGAAAAATTGAAAAAATATAAAATTTGCATCAGTTCATTGCTTGTTCCAGAGCGAAAAGGCCAAACGCTTTTGAAGTCAAAGCTATTGATCCCCACCTATTATGTAAATAGATACATTAGACGGGACCAAATTTTTTATTTTAAAAAAATTGTTTTGGTTTTATTTTGCAAAAGCCTTATAACAAAATTTTTTAGTGGCCTGTCCTTGTTAATAAGATTTTTTTTTTCAAGTCCGATTTCATTTTTGCAAAAGTTTTTTCAACAGATAAATCGTTTCAGTACCTTATTCTGATTTGATATTGTATTTATTTGGGAAATTTTTTAGAAATTCTCAAATATTTTATTTTGCGCCAGTCTATTGTGTATAGTGGTTTTTAAAGAAGTTCGTAGGAAAAAAATTGTTTCAAAATCCCAGAAAAATTCTAAAAGTTGTCAGATTTAATTTTTTAATCCCAAAAACAACAATAAATTTTCGCTGCAGAAAAAATTATTAATAGGTCTATAGCTCGTACCGAACCAAGATACTTCAAATATAAAGACAGGAAACATAAGCTTGTTGTTTGTATAAAATCTCAATAATCCCTTTTAAATGCATTTCAAACTGCAAAACTGTGGAATTAAAAATTTTTTTTGTAGGAACTAAAAAAAAATAGCTTTTTCCGAACCACCCTAATGTTGATAATATATGCATCTATTAGTATTTCATTAACAAATCGTAATGAAAAGCGAAAGTTACTCTCACACACACCTGCTCTCAGCTAACGGTAACTATTTTTCTTTACTTCACTTTTTTGGCTGATGTCTTCTTTGCTTCTTCTTACCATAGCCACTTGCAGTATCCCACATTTTTTCCGCTTCAATGACTCGGGTATTAATATCGTTTTGTAGTTTCACGACTTGATGATGCCAACAAAGCGTAAGCGAGTGTGAACGATCAGGCGCTAAATACGCGTTCGAATCTTAGTTATTGAGAAAGGTTAAATAGTTGGATAAGCTTAAATCGAGAGATGGACGCTGCAGGCCTAATGGACTTGAGGTGTTAAGAAGAGAAAACAGACCGACAGTCTATACAAACATTTTTAGTTCGCCACGAGCCCGCAGCGCCGTTTGACTTGGGATCCGAAAACCCCAAAAGTCTAGAAAACGCTTTACAACACTTTGTAGCGCTGCAACCCGGGAGCCTAGTCTTCCCCACTTAAACTAATAAAAATAGATTTGGCACAACTCTTCACTTTACAGCTTATTATTATTCCTAATAACTACTCTTTGTATGTAATTCGACAAGCTCATTTAATTTAATAGCGCGCGTGATAGGTTGCAATAAGCTCGTCTCACTTGCTTGCGCTTTCCCACCGATCCTGTTGCGCATTTTACATCGACATTAAATGTTTTCATGGAAATACGTCGCGTCGCCTAAGTGGCTTTAACAAGACTGCCCCTCGCACGCAACGTCCCCCCCAACATTGTCTATGTGGACGCACAACAACGCTCCATCAATGTATTCACCCACTCAATTATAAGTCCACTCACACAACAACACAAACACGAGCGGAGTAAAGGAGTAAACAAGCTACAAAATCACCAAAAACATTTCCACATAAAGCGTGCGGCGTGAGTTCAACGTCGGGGTTAAGCACATTGTACGTTTTGCGCATGCACACCCTCGACACCGCATCCCATTGTATTTATGTATAAACACTCCCTGAAAAATCTTAATGATTTCACTAACAATTTCCCAGGCTTCGACTAGGCTACCGTCATTCCAGAAAATGTTGAGAAAATGTTTGCATAGAACGCAAATGTGCAATGGTAAAATTAATAAGTAAGGGAGTCGTAGATCGCTTGTGAACGAACATTTTATACTCAACTGTGAGGTTTAGCAAAATATGGGAGTAATATTTTCCTAGATAGGACTTCTTTGACTCAATCTTAGCTTCAGAGTCGTATTAACCGTAATCGTAGTTTAATGGCTGAAAGTGCTCAAAACTAACCGGGGGCGGTGCCACGCCTCTTTTTAATAATTAAAATTTTATTTGTGCAAATTCAAAATATAATTTTCTTAATTTTTGGCTCTAATATTTCAATCTACACATACAACTTTGGAAGTATACATAAATACTGTGTAAACTGAAAAGTATTTTTATTTGTAGTTTTTAAATACTTTAATATACTAAAAGGTGGGCGTGGTTATCATACGATTTCATGTAAGTTTGTTCAGCTTATATGGGTTCACAGGCGGACGGATGGATCGACATGTTGTATTTAATATATCTTTTCCTGAGTAAATTAATTTCCATTACAATTTAATTACACAGTAACTGGGAAAAGACTCACACAAACGGAATTGATTACATTTCAATTCCTTAAAAACAATTACCAAACCAACTTTTTTTTGTGATTGTAAAAAACCACTTTGCCCAAAAGCAATTTTTTGCCCATTACTATGGAAAGTAATTGAAAATTTAATTACAATTTTTCCAACTGCATTACATGAATCCTGAAAGTACTCTAGAGTTGACTTTCTTTAATTGGGAACTATTCAAATTACTCTTCAAATCATCTTTAATGGGAAATTGAAGGTAATTTTAATTGATTACTCTTTACATTACTTGTAGTTGGGAATTAATGGTAACTTAAATTGATTACTATTAAAATTACTTTTTATTGGGAATTGAGTGTAATTTGAATTGATAAAATTGGTAATTGAGTATTATTTTAATGATTACTCTTCAGATTACTTAAAATTGGGAATTGAGTATTATTTGAACTGATTACTTTTCAGATTACTTTTAATTGGGAATTCAAGGTGATTTGAATTGATTACTCTTCAAATTACTTCAAATTGGGAATTGAGGATTATTTGAACTGATTACTTTTCAGATTACTTTTAATTGAGAATTCAAAGTTATTTGAACTGATTATTATTCAAATTACTTTTAATCAGTAATGGAGGGTAATTTAAATTGATTACTTTTAATGATTACTACAGAGCTCTATAAAACACTTTGATATGCAAAAATCTGCTGCCCAACTGAGTATAACAAGAAGGAAAAGGAAGTATAAAAGGGAGGAGGCAACATAAATAGCCGCAAGCCTTTAGGAAAATTGTTTTTTTTTTTCGCTTGCGCGCTTTATTTGTCTTTTACATGCCAAACGATCGCTCTGGCTGTTGTTTAGCGCAACCTTTGTGCCACTGTTGCATGTACTTCTAACTTGCAACAAATGATGAGACGGTTTTCGCAACAACAAAAACAAAAAAAAACGTTGCAGCTGAGAAACGCATTTGGAGTTTATGGCGTAAATATTGCCGCAAGTGTTTAATGCTTTGTTGTTGTTGTTGTTGATCTTTCTTTATCTTTTTGGATTTCAAACCTTTGTTGTACTTGCAATTGCTTCTTATACTTGCCACATCACACTCCAATTGGAGCGGAAAATGCAAGTCAGACGCGCATTTCCTCTTGCGTGCAGTAAATGGCTGCTTTGAGTTGTTTTCTCGCCTTCGCCAGCAGCGATACCAAAGTCATTTGGATTGCGTCTGCGCCCAAAAGTTCGCAAGTTGCACTTTGCCAGCGTCCTCTTGCGATGTGTTGAATTGGTTGTTGTTTTTGTGGGGTTTTCATGGTTTTTTATCGCCTTTGCTTTAATTACCATTGGCAGCGTCTTTATCAGATGCGCAATCAACAATTACAAAGCCCGAAAATGGTAATGGATGGTGCAACTAAGGCAGAGAATTTAATTAACGTACATACATGACAACTAATTTGTCTAGAGTGTTTTGTTGTTGTTGTAATTAAAGTGCTACGATGGCTGGATAGATGAGAAAAATTGTAGAAGTGTTCTCTTTTCGCTCCTTAATTGACTCCTAATTGGCCTTCATAAACACTCCTTATTAGCGGTAACTGAAACTATGACAGCCGGATTTTAGCAGAGAAAGCTTCCAATTAAGCTCCCTTAACTTGGGTGAACGGCTGACTAACCGGTCCGTTGGTCGACCCACTAACTTGGTCCGTTGGCCGACCCAAGGTCCATCTACAACTTTCGAGGATCAGAAATGCAATTAGTTTATAAATGATTAACAGACAAAACCCAATAAAGCATAGTAAGAAGGCTGATTCCACGGTTTAGGGAGTCTCTCTTTTTATGAACTGATCACATCAGACTAAAACTCCAGTGATCTCAGAAGAGAACAACGGCATTTCTATGCTTTTCCAAGGTTGCATTGACTTCTCTTTATGATTCTTAGCTCTTTGATAGCTCACACCGGGTTTCAGTGATTTCAATTCATCTCACGATTTATCATTCATTAAATTTTGTGGCTACATTATTCATATTTCGCACAAAATCGCTACTATCTACGATAAGTTTCTACTACAACTCATTAACCCCTCCCTTGATTGTAGTTATGAGAAAGAGAAACTCGGTACGTAATCAGCTGGCTGTGAATAATTTTTTGAGCTTTTGGTATGGCGGCGGCACAATTTAGCCTAGTTCACACAAGCAACATAAAAGAGCGTAAGCCACAATGGGTTGAAGCAACAAAATTCAAAGATAAGGTGGGTTAGGTAGTGATGTGAGGTTTCGAGTATATAAGGAATCGGTACTGTTGAGTGCGGATCCACCTACGATGGAATTACGTACAACTTTAGAATCGAGTGTGAGCCAATTTCGTGTGTTGAAGGGAAGATCCCCTTGAACCAAAGCTAAGTTCCAAAATCCATAAGTGATTTACAAAAAGCTCTTTCATTCGAATCCGGTTACTCGTTTCTTTAGAGGGTACCTGTTTAGCTGAGCAACGAAGTGTCGCTGAAGTAATCAAATGTAGCAAACAAAATGAGAAATGTCGATGTATGTCACACATGGCTAAGCATAAGCGATAAAAATGCTTACAACAAGTGGTTTTTAACTGGAAATATTTCATATGCAAATTCAAGCATTGTTGTTGTCTTTTGTTTGTTTTTTTTTTTGGTTTTTTTGGGAAAATGTCGCTATGTTTGCACGCCGCTTTTGAGTTGATAAACACGACAAGATGATTGCGCATGAGCTACTTAGTTTCTCAAAAGTAGTTTGTTAAGTTATTTATTGACAACATTTTATGCACCCTGTATAAAGTATGAGTAGTGTAAGATGACTTCGAAATGAGTGGCAACGAAGCTGGGAAGTGATGCCAATTATGATCACTTTGTTTAGGGCAATTTTTTCTATAATTTCTGCATTGTACAAAAGCAACAGTTTTTAGAATTTTTGTGTGTTTGTCTGCATGTTTGTTCGCTTATCATTTAGAAACTGCTGAAAAGAATTGAATGAAATATTAATCGTTGCATCACTATACAAAGCTATTTCAATTTAAGATATCACTTAAAACGATAACTCGCTCGGTTTTGGAGTTATCGACCAATATGTACAAATACTAGGGTGATCCAAAATGTATTAGTACAATATGGGCAACAAACGAAAGGTGGTTATGAGTGCTGCGGGAAGTGATGGGAGTATGCTTCATATCTCAACTGGTTGTGGAGATATAATTCTGAAAATCGAATTCAGTCTATTATTAGATCTGAAACAATACGAAATGTCAACTAGTCTTGTATGGTCATAATTGGGATAAATTATAACCAAGGCAAGCCACTCGTTTAAAAGCTAACTTAGCCAATTTTCACAGGTCAGTTTTCGCACTTTGTCAGTGTGTCTGATAAATAAAAAAATTAAAATCTACAAAAAATTGAATAAACGCACTTTCGCCAACTTGCATGTTCACATGGAATTGTTTGGAATATTTCAAGACGACAAGCACCATCATCATCGCTATCTGCACAATGAAAATGATAAGCGACATATTTGCAAATATTTATGCTTATATATTAGGGTGTCTCAAAAAACAATGTTGAGTTATCGAAAGATAAAATGAGGAATTTTACAGGTAAGACAAATGCATTGCCTGAAAATAAAGCACCCTAATGTGTAAAACGCTGAGTTGAAAAAACTGTGGTCTGTTTAACATAAGGGTAAAATTAGTTTTTTCCAAAAAAAGTTAATTTTTATTTAGCAATTAATTTGATACGATTCTGAGCTGGATTTAAATCCATAAATAGCAGTGCCAACCAGACTTATTATATAATGACTACTAATCGTAATGATTATCGATTTGATTTATTGTTTTCCTGAGAATCCATTTTATGATTCATTACCAATTAGTTTAAATTTTTAATGGTTTTTTTTGCAATTAAATTAAAAGTAATAAAAAAAATATCAAAAATATTCAAAACCTTTAAAAAAGCTATTTTTGATTACTTTTTGATAATTTTTTTTTTGGGATTATTTTTGTTTTTCTTTTGATATTTTTGATTATTTTTTGATAATATTTTAGGATTATTTTTGCTTCTATTTTGATTATTTTGGTTTTTATTTTGATTAAAATTTTTTGATTTTACTAATGAAAATGATAAAAAATAGTTCCAAAGAAAAATTTATTTTTGTTTCAAAATTTTGAAATACTTCTAAAAAATTTCGAATACATACATATGTACATATTTTTTTATCCGCCCCTGAATAGATTTTATCAATTTGTATCCAAACAGCTTGGATAGCCGCTGGAAACATTAACTAAATCTTTTTTTTTATTAACTTCAAATTTTCTCCTTTTCATCGACCCACCCTAATGTCAACCATGTATTATTTATGCATGCACAAAATGCACATCACAGCAGCACACCTGCATATTTGCATATTTTTCTACAAAAAGAAAAAAAAACCATTTCAACATATGCATTTGTATCTATTTTTGTGTTTAAAAACATGTTGAAAGCTGTTTCTTTGTTTTTGTTTAGCTCAGCTTCAGTGCAACATATGCAATAGCACGAATGCGTTTGTTGTTGCTAACATAATCGCAAGTGACAAGATTCGCAGCAGCACCACAATCAATTTGGGTCAAATATGAGTTTGCGCATGCGCACAAATGCAACCAATTTTGATGTGAATATTGGCGACTAAATACATACATATGTAGTATGTACATCTATTTGCAACAAAAACATGCAACCAAAATTTGCAACTAGGAGTGCTTATTAGGGTGGTGCTTAAATCTAAAATTAATCATTTTTTCGCAGGCTCAATCCTTCAAGCTCTACATTTAGTTAAAATGTGACATTTTGATGTCTGTCAATTGCAAATATTCAACAAAAAATGATAGGAAACATAATTTTTGACTAAATCGAATCAAAAGCAAGAGTTTTTTAGAATTTTTGTTTGTCTGTCTAAATGTTTGTTCGCGTATCACTGCAACAATACTCCATAGAATTAAATGCAACTTTCACGGTGACCTTACTAGACAACTAGTTTAAAGTTTGTGTTATACGTTATTTCGATATCTATACCGGTTTCGGCGTAATCGATCAATATGTGAACTAGGGTGACCCAAAATATGTTAGTACAATATGGGTATCAAACGAAAGGTGTTAATGAGTGCTGCAACAAGTGATGTGATTAAGTTGCATACCTTAAATAGATTTGGAGATATAAAGACTAACATTGGATCTAATATATAATAAGCGATTGGTAAAGGTCCAGTTAAAATTGAGATTTATTCACGAGGTTGGTTTTCGAACTGGCGGAACGACGGTGACTCGCTCTAGCTTATGGTAAAAAAGTAATGAGACAAACTAAAGCAAGACACTTGCAAAAACAACAAAAACAAAATTATTCATGTTGCAAAAAAACATTGCAATGATGACATTTCAAGCATGACAAAGCACTTATGCTTCATAAAAACATAAACATAAGCAACTCTGCAACAACAAAATGTAAAACGAACAGAGAATCACAAAATACACATTCGCTGGAAATACTAGCATGATCTGACAACAAGCGGAGATTTATAAATACAAAAACAGCCAAACAAAAATAAAAAATAAAAATAAAGAGCAAAACAATAACAAAACCAAAAACAAAAAGTCTCATTATGCGCTGGGCTAGTGATGTTAAGGAACTGCGACTCGAAGTCGGTAACGTTGGAACTTGCTTGATTGGTTTGGAAAAAGATTTGTTAAGTAATGATTACTCATTGTAATGATTACCGGATTAGTTCTTAGCTTACCAATGATTGATTACACTTTGTTTTTGGGTTTTAATGATTATTTTTATGATTACTTTAAATAAATTATCAAAAGTAATCAAAAGTAATAAAAAAAATAATCAAAAAAAGTAAAATTTTTTTCTTTTTATTATTTTTGATAACTTGTAGGCATTGTTGCAAGCAAATATAACCACATGCCAAGAAATAATAAAAAAATTGCAAATAAACAATCGAAACGTAATCAAAAAAATCAAGTAATGAAAAACAATCAAAAGTAATTAAAAAAATCAAGTAATGTAAAATTATCAAAGTTAATGACAAAAATCAATTATTGAAAATTAATCAAAAGTAATCAAATAAATCAAGTAATAAAAAAATAGAATAATGAAAAATAATTAAAAAATCTAGTAATGAAAAATAACCAAAAGTAATGACAAAAATCAATTGATGAAAATTAATCAAAAGTAATCAAATAAATGAAGTAATGAAAAAATTGAATAATGAAAAATAATTAAAAGTAATTAAAAAATCATGTAATGAAAAAAAATATTTCTAATTACTTTTGAGTTTTCATTACTTCTTATTTTTTCCCCAGTGGTAATTAATTATCTAGTAATAGCGGAATTTTGAAAACAATAACGAAGGGGAGGAAGGGTATGGGAACTATGGAGGGACAGAGGAGGAAGAGAGGTGAATTTTCGTAAGGTTGACGGCAAGAGAACGACTTCCAGGTACATATGATAGTTTCCTATATATTTTAAAAATTTCAATCTCGACTATGATTCCGGCAAACTCATTTCCGTGATATTCCTACCTAAGCTAACAAACAAACCAAAATTACCACTAAAACTAAAAAGAAAAAAATCAAAAATCGTCGTTAAGAAAATCTGAAAATCTTTGTTACATTTACATGGAACATTCAATTTATGTTGTGGTATAGCCGATGCCGCCGTCATTGCTGTTGCAGCGATTCCAAATATTTTGTGCGCATGTTGCATACGTACACCGCGACCAGCGTAGCAGCTCATAGTCACATATAGTTTGTTGCGCTCTCTGTAGCATACAACATACCAGAATTCCAAATGTTGCTAGTAGATGGATGCTGTTGCTGCTCATTTAAAGTGCGCGCATGCGCATGGTAAATGATCAATACCAGTCAGGGTGTAGGTAGAGGACAACACTAGCAGTAGTAGCAGTTAAATGAGAAGCAACAAAAAATTACAAAAAAAAAACAATGATTGGCGAGACATAAGAAAAATCCGTAGTCGTCGTCATTGTCGCTTGCTTAGTTGGTTCCCAAGAGATTCGAATCATTGTTGAGTTGTACTCGGCTGCATAAAAATTACCGCGAAAAACAGGCTACAACAATAAAAACAACAAAGAACCTAGAAGACACCATTTTCGCCTACAGTTGGAACAATGTAACAGACAACATTACTGTTGTTGATGTCGCCGCTAGTGCATGAATATAAAAATAGCATATCATAAAAGTTGTAATCTTTTATAAGCGAGTGGCCAAAAAACTATAACACTAAAATAAAATAAAATAAAATAAAATAAAATAAAATAAAATAAAATAAAATAAAATAAAATAAAATAAAATAAAATAAAATAAAATAAAATAAAATAAAATAAAATAAAATAAAATAAAATAAAATAAAATAAAATAAAATAAAATAAAATAAAATAAAATAAAATAAAATAAAATAAAATAAAATAAAATAAAATCAAATAAAATAAAATAAAATAAAATAAAACAAAATAAAATAAAATAAAATAAAATAAAATAAAATAAAATAAAATAAAATAAAATTAAATAAAATTAAAAAAATTAAAAAAATAAAATAAAATAATATAAAATATACTAGAATAAAAAAAAAATAAAATTAAAAAAAATAAAATAAAATAAAATAAAATAAAATAAAATAAAATAAAATAAAATAAAATAAAATAAAATAAAATAAAATAAAATAAAATAAAATAAAATAAAATAAAGTAAAATAAAGTAAAGTAAAATAAAATAAAATAAGATAAAATAAAATAAAACAAAATAAAATTATATTAAATATTTGTAAGTTTTTGCAAGCTCGAGACCAAATAAACAATAATTCGTAATGAATTTAATTGTCAGTTTTTTGGGAAAAATTGATAATTGGAGAAAAATTACAAAGGAAAAATCAACAGCGATGGATAGGATTACATGTTTCAGAGTTTCCAGGCTCATCATCAGATCCCTTTTCGGACACGGATTCGAACTCGTGTCTGCACCAAAGCCGCTGTTAGAAAATTCCAACACTAAGCAATGATGCCCTGTGACGTCACAATGCACTTATCTCCACTTCAATTAATTCCCTTTTGTTTGTTTGTTCTTGCCAACTGTATACACAAAATTTCTTAAGACATGCAGCCTATATGTTATGATGTGTGTTGGTCTTGTTGTTTGTACATATTTACATATGTACGTAAACCCGTGCTATGGTTTCAATGTATTTTGTTGTTGGATTTTTGCGGTCTATTTTGTTTACATATTTGTAAGTTTTTGCAAGCTCGAGACCAAATAAACAATAATTCGTAATGAATTTAATTGTCAGTTTTTTGGGAAAAATTGATAATTGGAGAAAAATTACAAAGGAAAAATCAACAGCGATGGATAGGATTACATGTTTCAGAGTTTCCAGGCTCATCATCAGATCCCTTTTCGGACACGGATTCGAACTCGTGTCTGCACCAAAGCCGCTGTTAGAAAATTCCAACACTAAGCAATGATGAAAAAAATAAAATAAAATAAAATAAAATGAAATAAAATAAAATAAAATAAAATAAAATAAAATAAAATAAAATGAAATAAAATAAAATAAAATAAAATAAAATAAAATAAAATAAAATAAAATAAAATAAAATGAAATAAAATAAAATAAAATAAAATAAAATAAAATAAAATAAAATAAAATAAAATAAAATGAAATAAACTAAAATAAAATAAAATAAAATAAAATAAAATTAAATAAAATAAAATAATATAAAACATAATGAAATAAAATAAAAAAAAAATAGAATAAAATCACGAAGGGACGTCTCTCTTCCTCCGCTTCCATAGGTAGTAGGAGACCATGTTTCATCTTCTTCCATTCGCACTACATAATGCCTTTCACTGTGAGTGACTTTTTAGAGGTGACAAAGTTGACTGCAATTCAACGCTAGCAAAGAAAAATGTTGTAGTAGCCAAGGATCATCCGTCAAAAATTAAGACGGGCCTAATTAATAAGCCGATGAGAGTAGTTTCGAAAGCTGATCCGGGGCATTTTTCTTAACAGAAAACTTTTCTTGCATTACTGAGTAAACTTTTTACACACCGAGGTATGTGTGTACCTTGGCTCTCAGATGATAAGGATTTGAGTATTTTTTTTTGTAAACAATTTCACAATTTGTCCAAGCTCATCATTCAAAGGTGTTGCTATAAATTTCCATTACCTTGGCATAATGACCGAGTGCAAGAAAATAATTTCGTTTTATCGCAAACACAAACAGAAATTGATTTGAAACGAGGAAATGACAAATCGATGCAAATAAGTAAATATAAAAATGTATGTAAGAAAATACCTCCATATGTACCTACAAAGCTATGTACATCCATACCAGGTTGTTTGTAAGCGCGCGCGCATGCGCCTTGAAGAACTAACGTATCGATGAAAAACTTGTTTGCGCAAAGAGTTAGTAATGACGTTCCAAAGAAATGGATTCGCAACGGTACTTGTCTACTGCCTTGGCCTTTTACTCGTACAAAAACAACAAATATCATACAACAAATAGCCAAAGTTGTAACACTTAAGAGTCAACCATACACAGCATTAGACCGATATCGCCACAACAGCCATAACCAGAATAAATAGCTTGACGCAAAAGAGTTGGTGGCAAGAAGAAGAAGAAGCAGCATTTTGCTTAAATTGAAAAATAGAGAAATATTGAAGGCAAAAATTCACAGTCACACACACACACACATACATACATATACTGGCAACATTAATGACATTTACTTGTTACCAGAGACAAAGTTCTGGTTAATATAGACATAAATAAATCGATTAAGACAAGTCAACACAATCGAAGTTGGTGTGGAGCCAGAGGTGTCAGTTGAGGCCACCAAAAGCCAACTCAAGTCGAAACGAGTTGCAGCGAATCCAGCCAGACAGGCTGATGTCTAACTTGCACTGAAATGTGGGCTGGGTTGTGTTTGATTGTAAATAAAGCCAAGTCTGTTGTTTGTTGCAAATAAAATCAAATGAAAAATTGTGGCACAACCAGAGACAAGTTCTTTCACCAAGTAGTCAGTTTTATGTGCCAACAAATACATATGCAATATGTGATTAGGTGTATGTATTTGTTTGTTTGTGTATGTGTGTATTTGAAGTGAAGGCACATCATCTAGCCGGCCAGGCAGGTTAATGCCACCGGGCGAGACTTGAAGACTCGCAGCTAGTCTAGCGACACGCCACATATCTTAGACAGGTATACGAAAGACGGGCACACACACACACATACATTTTGATTTAAAAAATGAAGTTCGAATCAAACATTATATGTATACCCTTTAGAGGTTCTTTGTAGGGTGATTGGCCACTCAAGACAGACCCCATCCTATCTTCCCTTCATATTCCCATGCCCATAATTATCTTCCTCTTCTTCCTGTTCTTCTCATCGTCAAATTCTTGATCTTGCTATTCCCCGGACTAACTAAAATTTTAAATATCCTTACCCTAGCTCTTACGATAGGGATTATTTTAATACATAAAAATCTAGCACTACTGGGTATAATGTTTCCAGTAACGTAGCTAATATCTCCCACTCCCTCTTGGCAACCAGTTGAGTTAAGCTTTGGATGCATTGAATTAATTGAAATTTCTATTAACTTCATTGGAAAAGTTTTGCAGCAAGAAAAATGTGTGCAGCAAACAAATAAATAAAAAAAGAATGTGGCAGCAATGAGGGAGTGTGTGGCATGTGCAACTATTTAATGCGAACTTAGGTGCTTCCACCACATACGTTCACACAATAGATGTAGATAGATGTAATATGTTAGATGCCAGAATCGTGACTGAAAATGTGGAAACCCAACGAAATAAAAAATAATTTTTTTTTGCACTAAACCTGGAGTACAGCGTTGCCGGATTGATTTTCATTACAGAAGAAAAATATTAAAACACCCAAAAGTTTGCTTAAAAATTTAGATCTCTCATGAGAACCCAACACAAACAAGTTATGGCGTATTGCATTGAAATGCTTTCTTATTGGTGTTGCCACTTTTGGATTTTTTTAAACTAAATGAGACATATCAAGAGTATTTGAGTGTGAAAAAATAAATTTATGTCGTATATAGTGAGGTAGAAACATTTTTTGTAGTGTTGCCACGTAATCCCATAATTTTTACTTTATAGTTTATTCGCTATTATCTCGAAGAGTTGGATGAGAATAATTCCATGAATTTTTTCATAAAGCTATTTGCTCAATCCTGGTTCCTTTATTTAAGTATTGGCACTTGCGATGATTTTACGTTGCCAGTTATTTTGAATTTTTTTTTAGCATTTAAGTAAGAGGTGCCAAGAGGGTAGAAGGTGATATTTATTTTCCGTCGTATTTAAAAAAAACTTCTAGGCAGAGTTGCCACCCAATAATATTGTGTATAGAATTTTTTCTGCATACGAATGTTGCACAATTATTTTAATAACCTTTTATCTCCAAAATTATTGAACCAAAATATATTAAATACAGGATAATATTAGAGATGAGAACCTTAAATTAAATTATATGACATCCTCGAAATTTCTATTTACTATTTCTTCTCCTTTCTTCTTTTCAATTCTTATTTTCTTTCACTGTTTCTTTCTACTTTAATTCTTCTCTCTCCCTTTTCCTTTTAATTTTTGTTTATCGTTTCTCCTTTTCTATTTCCGTTTCCGGTTCTGTTTTTTTTCTGTTTATTTTTTTCTTTTTAGTTTTCTGCTTTATTTCCCTTTTCTTATTTAGTTTCCTTTCCATAATATATTTCTCCTTCTTTTTCCTTTTTCATTGACCTTAATGTCTTTCTTCTTTTTTTAGCTTTTATGTTTTTTTCATTTTCATTTTCATATTCCTTTCCTTTTCCTATTTATTTTTCTTTTCTTTTTTTTTTTGGGTTTCCTTTTATTATATTTTTCCTTTGTATTTATCTCTTTCTTTCTCTTTTTATTAATATTTTTTTTCCTTTTCTTTTGATTTTACTTTACTGTTTTTCCTATTTTTTATTTTTCTTTTATTTTTGTTTTCTCTTTTCCTTTCTTCTTCTCTTTTCCTTTTATTCTACCTTTATTCTTTCTTCCAATTCATATTTCTATTTTCATTCCCATTCCCACTCCCATTCCCACTCCTATTTCTCCTCCTATTACTAATATAACCTACAAATCTTGAAATGCATCAAATTTGCGAAATCACGCCCAAGCTGGCATCGCAGTTGCTCTAACTTGAATGTGTGAATGCACCAAAATCGCTTGCAGCTCGTGCACTATAAAAACACCAATTACTGCATCATTTTCGAATTGATTCGTGTACGTGAGCGTGCATGTGTGCGTGTGTGTGTGTGTGCTCGCATGTTGAATATATGCCACACGCTGTTGCATGAGTTGGGGAGTTGGCGCATGCGCATAGAACGGACAAAACAACGGTTCCTGTTGGAATCGCTTTATGCAATCTAAACAAAGAATTGCGCAAAAAAAAGAAGAAAAGTTCAGCAAAAAAGAAGAGTGGGAACAATCGATAGAAAAATAGGCTAGGCGCTGCAGAGTTGATTCACACAATGCTTCAATGCTTATAGTAGTCAATGGTGGTCAATAGAACAGCTTTTGTTTGCTTGACTTGTTTGCGAGGAGTTTGTTGTTGGTGGTCGCACACGTTTTGTGGCAATAGTCGCAATGTCTGCAGGCACATACGAGTAGTATTATGTATAAAATCACGAACATTAGAAAACTTAGAAGAAGAACAACTGAAACCAAGCGCTCAAGAACCTCTAGTGGCGCAGACTTCAATAATTTAGCCCACCTGAAGTGCCTTAATGCTTTTGTCTCATAAGCCCCTATGGTTCGACATCCGTAACTATTCAAATCCATAGATTTCTGCAACAGTTCTGCAGCAGCTAAAGGGAACGACCACAACTTTCTCGCTCGAGAAACCATATATCGATATCTCGGGTTCATAGTCGAGTCCCTACACTGACCAAAACAGCTCGATGTAATCGTTGCTGAGCCAAGAGCCCGAAGAGCATTCTATCTGTCAAGGAAGAAAGTAATCCTATTACCGGTGATCTCCCCTCAGAATATGGATGGCTTTAAGATTTCCAAATTCCTGTTTTAATTCGCTTTCCTCTTTTCAGTCCTTCCTCGATAGGAAAAGAATTGTGTCAAAGCCTGTTCTTTGCGCCCTTTCTAGAGTCCTAACTCCCGAAGCCTGAGGACACGCTTGAATTCGGGCTAGCCTGTAGCTAGCTTGTCCTAGGGCGTGCTTTCTATCTACTCATCTTTGCCTCATTATCTTACAAATTTGCAGCCGGATCTCAACAAAATTATATTCTATACCATCTCATCCACCATCAGTGATCGCATCAAACAAAAAAAGATTCTTATCCATTCTTTCTACAAATAAAAAAAAAAAACCGACCTCGCAACCTTTTGTTAATGGCATAGTCCGGCCAGCTGTTAAACCTGGTTTGCTGCAATGAATGTTGTACTTGTAATATGCTAAAGTAACAGTATATTACAGGATATTGCCTCGTTTAATTATTATTCTAGTGGCCGACTGCCAAATATTAGCACTGTTCCTCTACTCATACTAAGTTAACCGTGACAGCCCGAAATTGCCATTTTTGTGTTCTTTATGCCAATTCTCCCTCTATTTTGGGAACTACTTTGCACCGAGTGGAAGAGTGGGAAGAAGGCATCGTTGCACTATTAAAAAATATAATTGTATGAGCACACTCATTGGCGCGTTAGCTTGTGGGTTGCCAAAAGAACATTCCCATTAGCACAAAGCCCAGTCTGCATGTGTTTGTTCAAGTGAAAAGTCAACTCGTGTGGCAAGTTGCTTGTTTGCGACGTTGCTGCCATTCAACTGGCTGCCAACTATTTGCCACAGCATGAGTACAAGCACGAGCGCATCAAACGATTCATAGAAGAAGAATACACGTTCTAAAAAGTTGTTGTTGCATTGCGGGTTTTGCAATTGCTGGCAGTGCACAAAACTCGTGCAACTTGGAGCATCTATTTGATAGCAACAAATGCGTACTTTGTTGTTGTGGAGTGATCTCTACTTTTTTAAAATTTTGTTACTTTTATTTTTGCTGCAAACTTGTTCACCGCTTGCCTCTTGTCGCATGTTGCATGCAGCAAGTCAATGAATGAATGAATGTTGCACTGGCTGTGCAAGTTGTTGCCTTTCATTGTGTGGCTACTGCTTTCACATCTCTGCAACAGTGTTGCCAATAAAATAAAATTAAAAAAAATAAAATAAAATAAAATAAAATAAAATAAAATAAAATAAAATAAAATAAAATAAAATAAAATAAAATAAAACAAAACAAAATCAAATAAAATCAAATAAAATAAAATAAAATGAAATAAAATAAAATAAAATAAAATAAAATAAAATAAAATAAAATAAAATAAAATAAAATAAAATAAAATAAAATAAAATAAAATAAAATAAAATAAAATAAAATAAAATGAAATAAAATAAAATAAAATATAATAAAATAACATAAAATAAAACATAATAACACAAAATAAAATAAAATAAAATAAAATAAAATCAAATAAAATAAAATAAAATGAAATAAAATAAAATAAAATAAAATAAAATAAAATAAAATAAAATAAAATAAAATAAAATAAAATAAAATAAAATAAAATAAAATAAAATAAAATAAAATAAAATAAAATAAAATAAAATGAAATAAAATAAAATAAAATATAATAAAATAACATAAAATAAAACATAATAACACAAAATAAAATAAAACATAATAAAACAAAATAAAATAAAATTAAATAAAATAAAATAAAATAAAATAAAATAAAATAAAATAAAATAAAATAAAATAAAATAAAATAAAATAAGATGAAAAATGTATGTGCATCACTTTTCTCAAACTCGTGGCAACACTGTTTCCCCGATTGCCTCAATTGGCCTCGCCACTAAGTTGCCGTTCGCAGTTCCTTTCCCACATTTATTGTGTGACGCGCATGCGCGAATATTTTTCTTTCGATTTTTGTTTTTTAAATTTCTTCGAAGCTGCACAATAGATTTTATTTAAACTCCTCATATCGCGGTGTGTCGCCATTGTTGTTGTTTTTTTTTATTGTGCTGCATTTAATCTACAAAAACTTTGTGCAGCTAGCTGTGTATGTGTTTTTATTGTTGTCTATTTATGCCGCAAACAAGTTTCATTTCTCTTCCTTTTATTTATTAGCTGCAGTAACAAGAAAAGCAACAACAGTGACCATTTGTTGCACGCTTTAGAAATGTTCTTGACGTTCTTCCTCTTTTACCTTTCTTTTGCGTTTGCCATTTCTTCTTATTATTCTCATCTACTACGGTACTTGAGCCAATTACCCAATTAAGATTTTGCGATAACATCTTTTGTGTGAGTTGATTGGCTGAGTCGGGAATCGAAGCTGTCATGGACACTGTGTCACTGTGCTCTTTTGGATTTTTTTGTGTTCAAAATATTTTGTTGTTTTATAGAGCAAGGGGAGAGGGTGACTTTCATAATTTCTTCTTCGTTTTGATTTCATAAGCCCCACTTGATCGGTATATAAAAAAAAATACATGCGGAGTAGTTCTTTAGAAGGATGGGGATGGCAAGGAAACAAATAGTGTTTAGTGCTTTCAAGTAATTTAAAATTATCGATATCGATACTTTTAGATACATACATGTTTCGATAATAATCGAGATATAAAATATTAAAAATTGATTTGTATTGAAATTGGGAAATACATATTCGTATTCATGCATCAAATTCGATAAATTCAACATTTTTAGTGCCAGTTATCGTTATCGATTAACGAGAAGTAGCGCTACTTATTGATTTTATCTATGCAAATAGTAATCGATACATTTCACGAAATCATGAATCAGTATTTTAACAGTAACCAATTTTGAGCTCAAATTGAAACAAAAACACATTTTTTACAAATGATTCGTTTGATTTAATCGATAACTTTAAAACATTTTCGATGAAATGCACCGTTATCGATTAATGATAAATAACCGTGCTCACTGATTTAGCTCAAAATGTATTGTGTGAAATGTATGTGAAAAAATTTGAAACTAAAATAACGATCAATTTTTGTAAATTACATATGGGCATTTCCACGGTAACGGACGCGACATTTGCACGCTTCTAAGTGCGTCCGAAACAATGAAGACAAAGTAAAAGTTTACATATGTTGATATTGTTTTAAAGGGCTGACGGAGTGCTATAGTTTAATATATACGGGGAGGATCTTTTACGAATAAGTGCGTAGTTATAAGCAATTATAAAGTGATACGGACGCGACAAAAAATAGAAGTTTTTTTGAGGCGCATTCATAAATATATAAAATTTAGCAAATTACGGATTTTTATGTATATACAATATGCATGTTAATAAATGCGAACAGATGACTGATATTCGTAGGTTTATGAAATGTGATAATTTTCTCTTAGTTTTTTTTAATTGAGTATAGAAGAGATACGGACGCGACATAACGGACGCGACAAAATTTTCCATGAGTTAAGAAATAGAATTTTTTTTATTTGAACACTTCAATTTTATTGAAAATAAAAACTCAAGTAACATTATAGTAAAAACGACTTACAAAATTAAGAAGAAAGTTATTAGTTTTTAGTATGGTCTATTTTAATTTTTTTCTTTATTGAATAGGCGGTCCGAGCAACTTCAATAAATTTAAATTTTTTTTATTTTTCTCTCTATATTTCATTGCTATTGCTTTTCTTGTTTCTTTTGCCGTTTTTGCCATTTATAAAATTTAACTCTTGTTCCATTTCTACGAATTTATTTAATATTTAAGGTTTGTGGTAACGGACGCGACGAATTTCAAACACCGATAAATTTTATTAATCGCTTTTGCCGAGTGTCAATGGCTACTTTTCTTAAGTGAAATAATTTATTTGCTTAAAGTCTGAAAGCAATTTACACTTCAACACTTTTTGCACTAATGAGAACAATAAATGCTGTTTTTCGGTAACGGACGCGACATGCGAATGTAAGCAGAAGTAATCAAAAAAAAACTACCGTTATTCGATCTCCACTAAGTCTGTCTGCTTGTTAAACATTATGTTACTATGAGTAGAAGACTTTTAAATTATAAAAACATCATAGTATTACTTTGAATAAGGGAATATAACACGGAAATAAAATAGGTATATTTGGTCAAAAGAGTTAGATTTTTGTACATTTTGTATACTCGTTGTATATTTCGACTCAAAATTAAAAGAAAATAAAAATTTTTTTATATTTATAAAGTAAAAACATTTGAGATTTATTATTCATCAACAAAAAGTTTTCAGGAACAGTTTGAGTTTTGCACTTGTGGTTGACCTTTTTGTGAAAATGCCCATATATCTCCGATAATTTTTCATTTTTGAATTAAATTTAAAATTATCGATCATTGACATATACTACAAGCTCAATTTATTTAAATTGAAATCTGTATCTTGGAAGTGAAAATCAAAGAGCATAGCAGCGCAATAATAAAGTCGATAACTTTATACATATGTATATGCTATCGTTATCGATTATTTCCGCACATCACTATTTATGGATTTAAATTTTTTGTGTGCTTACAAATTTTAAATCAACAAACTGATATCTTTTTTATGATCACTTTTTTATCGATTTTTATCGATCCTTTTTTCTTCGAAAATGTTTAGCAAGGCGACTAAAAAAAAAACAATCAATATCGCCTCCTTTTGCGACTTAGCGCTTGTCCATTTGTGTCACTACTTGATATTTCAAATGGTTAACAGCCGTCAAAGTAGAGTTGAAGAGGTTCTCAAAAGGTGAAATATGGCTAACAAACAAATCTAAAATTGTGCTTCATAAATTCATTTGATTGATTGAATGATTGCACAATGACATTACCGTTACTTCATTTAAACCTTCTTCCAGCTATTTTCTAACGTCTTCAATTATTCAAGTACGTTTTACAAAAGCTTCTTTATTTAATTATTAGTTTTTTTTTTTTTGTTTGAAGTCAAAGTTGATCTTTTGTTGTCGCTTTGTTATTTACTCAACTGGGCACCAGTCACTCAACTTGATCGCACAGACGCGCCATGATCGATTCCGGCGAATAGACGGAGCCCAGTCAGCCAACATCGCATTATCAAGTGTAAATAATTGCTGACAGCTTTTCTAATTTCAATTGATCTACCATTTTTACAATTACCCAGACACACACACATACGCATACATACAGACAATATTTTATTATGCGCCAGCCATTTATTTATTCTAAAGTCTTCAATCGTCGATCTGCAATCTTTCTTTATTCAGCATTTATTCGTTTTCTTCTGCTTCTTCTTCTTCTAAATGCTTAATTCTTAATGCAACATAACAGAATTTCAATAGCATGCTTGAGTTGCAAAGCGAGAATGGCGTTGCGCATGCGCGATTGTGGCATTACTTTGTTGTTGGTTACTTTGAAGTTAGGCTTCAAGAGCCACAGGATTGGGAGGGTTGGCATGTCTCATTGTTGTTGTAGCGTCATTAGCAAAGTTGATCGAACGATCAGTGAGCCGTTTCAATATCAAATCAAACTCGTTGGTTGATAGCATTCATGCGCTTTACTGTTCTATGTACTTGCACATAACCTAGAAGTTTACGTGGGGTCGCAGTTGAGCCATACAAACAATTTGGCATTTAAACCATTGATCAGTGCTGATCGATGGTTGATAATCAAAATGCGCTTTTAGATGATATTAAATTCGTATTGCTTGTTCTTTCTCTCCTATCAACTTTCAGCTTGATATGATGGGGTTTGCGGTTAGGTAGTTGAGTTTAAGTCAGGCTCGCTTTAGGGTTTTTCCTATATGGCTGCAAAGTTGAAAACAGAAGGAGACAAGTTCTGAGGTCTTCCCAATGACAGTTCTTGCCTGGCTATGGCTTCCAGTTCTTCTCTTAGTTAATAGTCATTGGCGTGAGATCCTTTGCTACCATATACTTTCCTGCTTCTTTCGATTGGTAGTACTCGAATTATCCCAGGATTTCTTCGAATGTATTGATTTCAAAACCATTTAAAATTTCCTCATAAAAAGGGCTTCAATCAACTAACTTGCACTGCTATCTCTAGATTTTTTCTTTGAGCAAAGAAAAATTTCCCTTAAATGTTGGTGAATGATTGTGGCAGTCATTCTTTAATTCAAATTCGTTCTTTGTTTTTGTGTTGTTGCTAAAAAATCGTGATTAGCTTTTATGTTCTGATTTGTCTGTTGGTTAGTTTGATGAACGCTTCCGCACTAAATTGCTATGCAATTCAACTTTAAAGCTGAGTAACACAGATGATTGTTGTTGTTGGTAGCTATGGACTATTGCACTTCTGTTTACATTACAATTTTTCTTTTCACGGATGAACATGATTGCATGGTAGTGAGAAGGAAAAGTTCTTACAAACTTCAAATGCTTTTGAAAGGGTGTAAACGTAGTTAAATGGTTGCAACTGAATGATTGTTTGTTTTCGAAACTAAAAAATATTAATTCGTTTAGAATTATTGTTAACTGGTCTCGAGCTTGCTCATAACTTACAAATTTGTAAACAAAATAGACCGCAAAATCCAACAACAAAATAAAAAATAAAATAAGATTTTTTTTAAATTTAAAAACTAGACCTAAATTAAATATTTCTATCCAAAAAATGAAAAAAATGCCAAAAACATTTTCCCGGAATCAAGATTGATTAGAAGTGTCTCATACGAAACTAAGTGCTTTCAGCTGTAGTGTGTACATAGTTTCAGTCAATTTTTTTTTATCCATCGCAGAGGTGGCGGTATTTACAAAACTCCATTTAAAATTTGTTATTCCTATTATTAATAAAATCCATTAAAAAATCGTTAATTACAAATACACGATTAAAGTAATAATCGATTATTTATTCACAACCCTAGTGAATATTTTTCAGCACTATCGATACTAATATTTATACTGCAGTATTTCTTCAGCTTGTTTACCAACTAAATATAAATTAAATATTTAACTCGTGCAATTAAAAAAAATGTTATAAATTAATATTTGAGAACATTTGATTATCTGGATCTTTCTAAAGCTCTGGCCGTATTTCGTCATAACAACTGTCTAAACAAACCTAAAAATGTATTTTTAATTGTTTGCAGTTAGTGACAGCGTTTTTTTTTTATCATATTTACTGTCAACATGAAAATTTTAAATCTGAAATTTTTAACATTTTTCTTTCCACAAATAAAAGATATGCTTGTTTGCTTTGTTACAACATGAGTTACTAAATGGCTCCTCCTCTGCAACATTTGCTAGACATGAACAAATTTACTTAGCCTAATTTTATTCTTATCATGCATTTTATGTACATATGTATTTGATAATGCTAAACGATAATATTTACTCATAGATGTCTCAGCATTCTTTTCGTAACGCCGTATTTCAACGTAAACTCAATACATTCGCGAGCGAGAGCGACCGAGAACAAGCCACATCGTTCGCGAATGCAAACGAATGAAAAATGTGCGTAGTAATTCGTTCGCGAAAGCAGTCACAAAGCATCAATGAAGATTTAACAAAAATATTTTTTTTTTGAGAATTTTTTTATTAAATTGAGATTTATATTTAGCAAAGATACAATGCTTTGCTACTCTAGCAATAATATTTATGCACTTAGCGATATTAATATATTTTCTTAAAACTCATAATAAAAGACTTAATTTCTCACTTTTCCTATTTACCGCCACATTAGCTATGCAAATATAAATATTTAAATAAATATAGATATTTAGTTATAAATCTTAATTATCAATAAGAGCACATAAATATTTAGACAGTTTAAAAGTATTTAAGTAAAAAAAGATAAATAAACAAATCGAAATAGTCAACAAAAGTAACAACAAAGCCAATTCAAATATCAAATAATGACATAACATAACAGCGCATAGAAAACTTTTTTTAGCAAATTTTTATTTTTTGTTTGTCCATTGCTCCAGTTAACTGACTTCCAGTTATTCTTAATGTGATAGTACAAATTTAAAATTTTAAGCAACTGAATAAGATGTAGAGCAAGTGTTATTACTTTTGCTGCCGGCTATTGTTGTTGCTATGTACTGAATCTTTTGACAGTGGCCAATTGTTTTGTGACTTAAAAACATTTGCCAATGCATTTTCAATGTTATCGTAATACATTTTCACTATTGTTGCTTCACTTTTCTGTCTGTATGTACAGTAGTGTTCATAAAAATGGCAACAGCTGCAGTGGATAGCCTAGCAAGAGCTGAAGTTAGGTAACCATTAGAGAAATATTATGTCTAATCTCTTAAATTCTATAATCAAATCTCTTAAATTCGAAATTCCTGTAAGCTCGTAGGATCAATATTTTTTCACGATTTCTAAAGTTTTACCAACACTTTTGGAAGTTTTACTTTTGTTACTATTTTTATAAACAGAAGTTTTTCCTGATTTTCTATCTATTTCTAAATTTATTTAAATTAAAATAGATGCAAAATTAGCACAACTCTGTAAACATATGTTATTGTGATTAGGTTTTTAACCCAAGGAAGAAAAGAATTACAACTTCGAATGAATGCTATTTTCGTTAACACCACTGTAAATACAATTTTTTTGCTACCATGAAAATGTTCTTAGCTGCACTCAATCTTAAATGGGTCATGGCAGATTTTCCGGGAAATTTATTCAAAAAGCAATTTTGTTACAGTACTGACAGATATATTTTATTTTATTTTATTTTATTTTATTTTATTTTAAGATTTTATATTTAAGACTTTATCTTGTCAAGAACTTTGGGGAAATATTTCGTTTACATTGGACTAGCTTAAAACACCAGGAATACCCATTCTATGTGAATATTTTGTAAAACTATAAACTTACAACGCTTCTATTGTTGGCTTTCTTATACTCGAGTTGGTCTTTGACACCTTCTCCGCTTTCATTAAGCGCTTGAACTCTTGCACCTCAGTGGCATTATATTTCACTTTTTTCTAGTTAATTTTTGTTATTTTTCTTGGCTGTTCTCAATTTGCCTGTCATTTATTTAGTGTTCGAAGGCACCTACAAGTGTGTGTGGACGTGTATGCAGGTATTTATGTATGTGTTCCGAAGCTCAAATTACTTCTCCACTTATGATGAATATATGTATGCATAACTTATTAACCTTTGTTTTTCGAAGCTTTTTTCTTTCTTTCTAAATGAGCTTGCAGTATGCTTTGAGTTCTTTATAACTCTCTCCCACGAAACAAATTTGAACAAGAAAAAAAAACTTTTTTTTCGTTTGGTAGGTACTTTTTCATAATTTCTTAGAGCTCATTTGCGGCTGGCTTGTGAAATGCTTGGCCAATAACTTTCACACATTTTTCTTAAAGACGTTTTTTTTCGCATAACCAGCGCTTATGAAGTGGCTAAGTAACATAAAGCAATTTTCAATTTGTTTACCCTTCTTTGACGTTGTTGCTTTTGGTTTTGTTTCTTGAGTTTTTTTTATTCATTTATTTAGTTGTAGGTGTTGGCTGCAAGAATGGGCTATGATGAGTATGTAATTAAAATTTTTTTTTTCTATTTTGACTTTCACGCTAATGCATTTTGCTCTTTGAGGGGCAGGAAAAAACTATTTATTATTTATGTATGTATGTAGGCAAGTAAAATAAATAGTAAGATAAACAGGTAAATAATAACAAAAGAATGAGAAGAGGGGCGTTTCAGAGCATTGGGTTCCTTTCCATGACCCTTTGAAACATAATTCAGTGTTTGTTCTCTCGTTTGTCTCTCAGCATTGTTTTCTTTGTATACCCAGTTGTGTTACTGCTGGATGGTTTCTACCTAGGACATGAAGTCCCATATATCAACATTTTGGGAATAACAAAGAAAGTTTCTCCTAAGGGTAAGTTTTGCATAGTTACAAGTCTCTAAAGCTCTCTGCTGGATATATAATATTCTTTTTCACCCGCAGTTAGAACTCCTTACATTCTCTTCTTTCTGTTTTTGTTATATTTCTTGTTTTAACAATATATATTATTTTTTTCGCATATTTTTTTTTATCCAATTCATGCCACGGAAACGAGTTTTATACCCTTAAAATAAAAACATGTTGTGGGAAAATCATAAAAAATTAATGGTGAGCAGCATTAAATTATGCATAAAATTGCATATTCTTTGTCAATTTATGTAAGTACATGCATTGCTACTGTGGGAGTGTGTAGCATTCCATAAAAAAATTACTTATACTTTGTTTACAACATAAGAAGGGGCTAGATTTATTAAGTTCATATGTGGAGTAGGGTGTGAAGTTCTTTTATAGTGGAACGAAAAATGCGCAAATTTGGCAAAGCACACAAAGGCGGAAAACAATAACTGAAGCCAATTGGGCCATTCTTGGTTAAAACTTTTATACTGGAACGCGAAATGGGTTAGCTTTGCTAAACCAACACACCCTAATGTAATTATGTGTACTTCATGTAAATTAAGATAATATATATTTCACTAGAAAAAGTGCCTATAATTAGTGTACATTTTTTTAAGACAATGAAATGCTGAGTTCTCAAACATAATTAACAATGATTTATGTTTTTAAAGGGTATTTGCGAAAAATTCTTTTAATAAAGCAAAAATTAAGTGAAAATGTGTTGAAATAAAATTAATTTCTTTGAGAACACAGCTTGTTATGAGTCTGACTTTAAAGCGAAATATATTAGGTCAGTTACGCAGAGAGTTCTCAGCTGTGAAAATATGGATCTTAGAGGGTCCCAACATGATTCAAAAAAGTGGTTGTATGAAGCAAAAATTGGACTGCAAAGAGCGGGAAGTACATTGTTAAAAGTTGAAGAAGTTACATTGAGAAAATATATAGCCAACAGAAAATATTGATATAATTGATATAATTGGCATTCAACTAATTTTTCTATTAAAAGGCAAATAAATATTTTTGATTTTACTTAGGACGTCAAAGTCACTGATACTTCCTTTTACAATCAGTTCGATTTCTTAAAGCGGAAACGGGCAATTATTTTATTTGCAACATTTTCACAGATCATTAAACAAACAAACTCTAAAATAAATTTGGGAGTAACAACAAAGCGTAGTCAATAACATAAAAATTCAAATATTTCAACAAATACTTGATTGCATAAATGGATAAGTAGTAAGGAAGTATGTTGTAGATTACCGTTAACACCATAGATATGTATGTATAAGCCGATTTTTTTTTAATTTTCAGGTAGAAATAATCATCACTAATACATTAAAAAAAAACCAAAAAAATTCAACAAAATAGAATAAAACAAAACAAAATGAATAAAATAAAATAAAACAAAAAAAATTAAAAAAAAAAAAAAAAAAGAAAATAAAATAAAATAAAATAAAAGCAAATAAAATAAAATAAAATAAAATAAAATAAAATAAAATAAAATAAAATAAAATAAAATAAAATAAAATAAAATAAAATAAAATAAAATAAAATAAAATAAAATAAAATAAAATAAAATAAAATAAAATAAAATAAAATAAAATAAAATAAAATAAAATAAAATAAAATAAAATAAAATAAAATAAAATAAAATAAAACAAAATAAAATAAAATAAAATAAAATAAAATAAAATAAAATAAAATAAAATAAAATAAAATAAAATAAAATAAAATAAAATAAAATAAAATAAAATAAAATAAAATAAAATAAAAATCAATCAATCAATCTATAGATATATATCTTTCTCTCTCTTTACCGCTTGATTTATAGTTCAGTTTAAAGCACTCTTCTTCATTAGTTATTTTTTTTTTTGCATTTCAACTATAAGTTTTGTTTACAAATTCCATTTCTAAATGAATCACTACACGGCGCGGCACCTTTTACATCACCAACAAATTTACCCTTGGATGCTTATTGTAACCTTTGCCTTATATGGTTGATATTGTGTGTATGTATCTATATATGTTTGTTTATTACTGTTGTTATTTCCGTTTGGTATTTTTGTTTTTGTAATGTTGTAGGTATCACTAGAAATGCATAGCGAACACATATCAAAGTTTTATTTTCAAGTGCAACCAACTGTGACGATTACATTTAATCGTAGTAGGGTTAAAACTAGTATGGGGGATATTCTGTTGAGTTTAGGGTGGTCCATGTTTATGGCTGTAATCACAGTTTTAACTTTATAGTTTTATTTAAATTGGTTGCCAATACTCCAAATTGGTGTCAACTATTTAAATTCTTTTGAACTAAAAGTGAAGAGTTTTAATGGAGTTCGAAAAAGCTGTATGCAGATTTTGCTGAGTTTTGATATGGAAACTTAACATTTTCTCAAGCAAAAAAATGTTGTCAAATTGACCCACCCTAATACATATACACATATCATAATTTGTGCGATTACTTTTATATATGAATATAGTATGTATATATGTATATATGTATATGTACATATGTACTTTTGAACTTCTGTTCGACACGCTTAAAAAAATTTATATCTATAACAACAACAAAAACAAAGCGAAATAATTAATTGCAACATTATTCTCATTTTAGTATCATTAAATGACTCATACTTGTACTTTGTTCTTTTTTCAGTGAACTCTCCTGCATGGCGGTAGGGAATGTACCTTAGATTTCAAATGCTTTCTTCATAACGCGCCGGTTTCAATTGTTTTTGTTTTTTACACCGTTTGATTGCAGTGAAGTAGGAAAGTTTAAGAACCGCAAAGATATGTCCGTTGGGTTTATTTCAAGCGATGACAGAATAGTTCTCAGTCACACATTTTTTCATGATTCTATTGCCACAGCAAAAGTATAACTTTCATTGAAATATGGTTTATTAAAAACCGCAAATGGCGTCTATTTGTCATTGCGACTTTATGATTGGATGTGAATAATATTTTTCTTATGCGCGTCGGAATACCCTACAGGGAAATACATTGATTGGGATTTTACATGGTAAGGGTGAAAAGGTTTTCATTGGAAACATTTTTTTTTGTATTTCTAGTTATTATAAAAATAAGTACTTTCCAGGAATAATGATATTTAGAGTTCTGCTAAAAGAAATTAAAATATTAAAAAAAAAGAAATACAAAAAATTATCAAGAGTCTACACATAAATAAGAATAAATTTTTTTTGTCTTTCACTTTGGATTATTAACTAAAAAATTTGTTTTGTTTGTTGTTTTTTATTCTTAATATTTTTGGTAATTATTTTCAATTTCTCATATTTAAAAAACATGGTAAAAAAAAATAATTAAATTATCAAAATTAAAAATATAAATAAGAATCAATTTTTTATCTTTTACTTTTGATTATTAAAAACAAACATTTTTGTTTGTTGTTGTTTGCTCTTAATACATTTTCCAATTATTTTTAATTTCTCATTAATTTTAAAATAAAAAAAATTAAAAAAAATTAAATTGTTAAAAATAAAAATGTAAATAAGAATAAATATTTTTATCTCTTACTTTTGATTATTAAAAAAAATTGTTTTTTTGTTTCTTTTTGACTATTCTTAATTTTTCCGAGATTATTTTTAAATTAATAACTATTTTTTTATTATTTTGCTGCACGTATAAGGCTCGTCTGCAACAATACAAAAAATATATCAAAAATTCCCAAAAATAATAAAGGTAATCCGAAACAAAAAAAATATTTTTGAATTTTTTTGAGGGTTAGTTTTAAATTTTTATATATACATACATACATATATATATTTTTAATTATTTTAAAGAACGTATAATTATTGTCTGTTACAATACCAAATTAAATGAAAGCTCCCAAAAAATATAAAAAAAAAATTTTTTAAAGTAATAAAAAACATTCAAAAATAATGAAAAGTAATCCAAAATAAATATTTTTTTTTTTGTTTTTTTATTATTTATAATGTTTTGAGGATAACAAAATTTTTTTTTTATATCTTTTTATGTAGATAGCGAACTAAATGCTAAGAATTTCTAACCAAAATCGTCACCGACGAAATTTGTTGAAGGTTGCCAGCTGCTCTTATGCAGCATGACCAACTAGAGTTGCTACCTAATATTTTTAAATACATTTTTTAACAAACTAGCTTTTATCTCAAAAACGACTGAACCAATTTGTAGGATTTTTAGTTATAAATTCCAAGCTTTTCTACATACATAAGTGTTACCCCTTAAAATGTTTTGACAGAGTTGCCACCTATACCTGCTTGAGAATAATAGAAGCTGAAATTACTTATACGTTTCACCGAAGCTCTTGAATACGCCACTGGGTAAATCTTTAGCAACAAATCGTTCAGATTTATTTCCTTAAAGCTAGTGCAAGATATTACGTTACAATACCAACAACAATAACAAAACAGTACAAAAAACGCAAAGATCACAAAAGTAATGGAAAATATTTATCCACTGCGTATTGCCACACACCGACTCGAGCAGCTATGAAAAGGAAATTGCAAGAAAAATCTCTTTAAGCTTTGACTGAATGGGCACAACGTACAGCTGGTAGCTTGTGGCTGGAGGCTGGTGGCTGACTAAGCAACCGCATGCCTAACCAACTTGAAGTTTATTTAACCAACAATCACAACTATTGGAGCTTGGCAAAGGTAGTTAATATAGTTTGTTGTTGTTGTTATTGTAGGTTCAAGTCATTTAATGCGTGCTGAGATTTCAATTTCCATTATTTTTTTGCGCGCTCTAACTAATATTTGCGATTGCATAATAATGGATTAGGAAGGGAAAATAATAATGAAGTAAAATAAAAAAAAAACATTTGATATTCACACACACACATGCTTGTAGAGATCTTCGGTGTTGACGGTTACAATTGTATTGACACGAATACGCATTTGTTGCGGTTAGTTCCGCCTTCTTCATGTGCAGTTAGTGTTTTGTGACTGAGTGACTGATTGATTGACTGATTGCTTGTGGGTTGATGCGTCAGTACTTAGGCAGGCTGGAAGGTAGAAAGCGGGGAAATACGCTGGCAGACATGCAAATAGGCCGGCAGGTACACAAGCAGGCTGAAAGGTAGTGAGTGTGTGAGTGCCAGTCGTGCTGCTAGTCAATATGTCCCGAATGCTTTGTTGCGTTTCGCTTCGTCTGCTTATTATCTGATTACGCAAGAGATTGGTGACGACGCACCACAATCGAAACTTACTCACTTTTACCGCATTTTGCATGGGTGCCGGCAATGTCGTACTCTTGTTGTTGTTGTTTTTGTACTGATAACTAGCTTTTTGCTATTTTAATTCCGCGTCTGCGCATGCGATTGCTTTGACGAGACCGGCATGAGTCTTCCATTTGCTGACGAATAGCAGTACCTACTAACGAGCTGCATTTTAAAACAACAACAACAATTACCCATGACAATCACAAAGGTCGAATTCATTCGCGTTTTCAGTCTGAAAATTTATTTGTTTATCACTATTTAGTGTCTGATTTAAATGTTATTGTTTTATTTATGTTTTGCAGTGCAGCCAACAGGGTGACTGACGTCGGTGGGGCTCTAAGAACGATATTCAGCGAGAGAATTTAAAATTGTAGCCGATTCTGCAAACAAAACTGATCCCAGTTCTACGGGTCATCACTTTTCCAGTGCAGAGTCGCGCTATCCTTCTCGATGCTGCTAAATAACATTACATCAAAATGCATTGCATTACATTACATTACCATATATTACCAATGCATTACATTACAATGCACTTCATAAATATACATTGCATAATAATGCAATTGCGTATGTACCTAACATTACCTTACAATACATTACAGTACAATGCATTACTTCAATTACATTGCAAAACAATACTCAAAAAAATATTATCTATTACTCGATTACAATAATTTAAATTACAATAAAACCAATTAAGCTAAAAACATCTCATTACAATTCGATAAGTTACATTACATTACATTCAATTACTTCATTAATTTGCTTAAGATATTTCTTATTGAGTTTCATTTAATCAATAATATTTAAGGCAAAATTCCCTTACATTATTTTACATTAATTTGCACGACTTTTTAAAACTTACATTACTTCTTGCATTACAGAGGAATTTTAATTCTTTGCCACAAAAAACTGTATAAAATTTCATTAACTTTACTTTTTTCCAGGCTTTATCTTTATTTACTTTTCTCTACAAATATCTAGCACTGTCGCTTTCTTTAGCGAACCCGACTAGTTCAGCACTATATCCCCAAACCACGCCCACATATTTCCATTGTTAAAGGTCATTGCCAATAAAATTGTTTGTCGTAATTAATGAAAACATTCAATTAAAACTAGCTAATTGGCATTTATTAGCTAATGTAGACATTCTTTTGTACTAGCAATTGTTGTTGTGAATAATTATAGGTTAGACGCTGTAAATGTTGCAATCTTTCAAATGCTCGTTTGCATGACGGACGAGTGGATAGAATAGAATTTGCGATATGAAATTGTTCTAATTGCGATCGCATGCCAACAATCTACAGACGAATTGCTGCTGTTGCTGTTGCTGCTGTTGTTGTGTAACGTGTCACGCATTGCGGCTGAAAAAGCAACAACAATCAAGCCTAAACTGTATTAAATGGTTTATGAAAAGCAACCAAGCCAAACGAGCTAGTCTAGTACTTGGATATTAACTAATACAAACAAACTTTTTGCAATGAACATAGAAGCGAATACAGCAAACGATTTTGCTGTTATAAAAACTAATTTTGACACTATCATTTTAAAGCTAATTAAAAAATTACTGAAAAGTAATGCAATTTGGTTTGCATTACATGGACATTTTTTGAAAAGTTAATCTTGTGTAAGCATAGAACATTTTTGTTTTTGAAAATTCATTCGGTAAGGCATAAAAAAGGTCCAGTAATGCAAGTAGAATTGCATTATTTGTAAATAACTGTATTAAAATTGCATTTTAGAATTCTTTTAGTAAAACACACAAGGAAGAGTGATAGCAATTTCTCTAGAAAAATTTCCAGTAATGCAAAGTCAATTACATAGTTTTTGGAACTGCGTTAACTAGTTGCAAACTGTGTAAAGGAGTTGCATTACCATGAGATATATGGTTTTGTTGTTATTAAAAATAATGTTTAACAATAAAACTTTTAAATCAAGTTACATTACTAACAGAAGCTTCGCAAAAAAGGAATGCGAATGAAATACATGTTCAGAGAAAATAATGTAATTCTTGTTGCATTACATACCAAATTTTGATTTAAATTATTACCTAAAAATTGAGAGAAATATAATTGCTGAAAAGTTGTTTAGCAGGCAGGGTTAAGTTATATGTAATGCAATAAAATTGCATTATTATACGAATAAACTTGGCGGTAATGCAAGTAAGAGTGCATTATAATTGTCGCATTGTAAATAATAATGCATTGCGGTTAAAAATTTCTCGGTAATGCAAATCGACTTACATTACTTTTTTAATTCTCAGTGCTAAATGCTCACCTATGTTTTGTATGTACGCAACATACGATTCACTTACTGTAACCTCAACATATCTTTCCACAATACAAACTTTCAAAGCCAAGAACACTCTGTTGCTAGAGCAACATTTTTCAGTGCATTTCCCTTTTATTTTTCTCTCGTTGTTGTAGTTTTACATACACATATACATACACAAAAGCGTTTCATATTACATGCTTGGCAATTCGAGCAGCAAATTGTGGTGACAAAAGCCATGACAACAGCTAGAATAGCGTTACAGCGATTAACTAGTTGCAGGCTAAAAGACGCGCAAAGCTCCACACTTTTGCTGGCAGATCATCAACCAAGTGGAACAACCATCGCCAGTGGTTTTACTCATTCTGTTGTATTAAGCAAGAACAAAGACCGAAACCATGATGGCTATATTTCCACCTCCCGTGGAACAACAACAACAAACAACCACTCCATAAACACGCCACTAATTCAACGCTTCCCTCAATGGTACAGGTAATTGAACTATTGCGCACTTGCAATACGCTCAAAGCAACAACAACAACACTAAATGGAATTAAGAGGTTGAAACAATAAAAATAAAAGTTGTCCAAAGGCGAGCAATTTCAGAACAATAAATGGTCGGTAACAATGATAATTCACTTTTACCATATTTGCTCAGTTTATTGGCAATTATTTAATAAAAAGTTCGTTTATT
>OX608080.1:11200904-11265904 GCA_951509765.1 Sphenella marginata | reverse complement strand
TTTGACGATGATTTATTAGCAACGTATTTTTGTAATGGCAGTTATGCATAAAAATCACAATCGGGTTTACCTAAGAAGATACGAACCTGGGTATCCACCCTGTATAATACAATCATCACCTTTAAACTTCAGGTTTTACCATTTTACATAGATGTACATGAAAAAAATATTCCAAATTCCTTAAGTAAAGAAAATAATAAAAGATAAAATTTATTTTTGGATTGATCCTTTCTTCTTCTATTTAATTTTATTTTATTTTATTTTATTTCATTTCATTTCATTTTATTTTATTTTATTTTATTTTATTTTATTTTATTTTATTTTATTTTATTTTATTTTTTTTAATTTTATTTTATTTTATTTTATTTTATTTTATTTTATTTTACTTTATTTTATTTTATTTTATTTTATTTTATTTTATTTTATTTTATTTTATTTTATTTTATTTTATTTTATTTTATTTTATTTTATTTTATTTTATTTTATTTTATTTTATTTTATTTTATTTTATTTTATCATCCTCTTCAACTTCATCAGCTACCAATTTGCCAGTATTACAATTAAAACTAAAATTTTGGATTGCCTATTATAATTATCTAGTCCACCAAAGAGAACAATCTAAATTACATACATCTCATACAAACTAGGTCAGCGATGTCAATTAAAGTTACTCAAAACAATAAAAGCAAATTAGATGCTGTGTAAGTAGGGCTTTTGCTTCATAAAATTCTACTTGGAACTTATTTGCGTACCCAATTTGTGGTCTAAATTATGTTAGATGGTCTTAAACTACAAACGGAATAAAGACATAAAGTAGCTTAGTTTAGTACCCAATGCGCAAATGAGGCATTACAGTTAAATAACATACATATACATACGTGAAGAAAAATATTTCTTAATTATGTGTCAATATTATGCTGAAATGGCAACTCGCAATTAAATTATGATGTTGCCACTAATTTTGAAAAATTACAAAATATTCCTTCAAATTCAAACAACTTCTACTGAAATTGATTTTTCCCAGGTTTTTCATCCCTAACAAGCAAAATGCAGCAAATAAATTGAAATACATACAAACACATGTTCACCAACACACACACACATACATATATGGGCTCTTACAAACTGTTGCACGCTTTCACTTTCACAGACTCCATTTCAATTAACTCCCCAACTCGCGATATGCAAATTGAAGTTGTGAATTTCACTTACTACGTGGTCCTGTGGGCCAATGTGCGAGACTTGGAACTTCATTGATTTGTTCATCATTAACGATTTTTCCACAAATAAATGTCTTATTGACGGTTGCAAAGCTATAACGCCTGTTATGCGCAAATAAAGTTTGCCAGGGTAGCTTTTTTCAGTGGAATAGCAGGCGAATAGTTCATCTGGATCTTGTAGGGTGGTTATTTCTTTCTATTCGATGAACTAGTTTCTCATAAATTTGAAAGCATTAGGTAAACATTTAAAACTTTCATGAATCGGTGAAGAAAAGTTTTGGCTGGTTTCAGCTGTTTTGTAGTGTATATATGTATGTACATTAAGGAGTCTCGAACAATTTATAATTTTTTTTTCCCTTGGCTTGCAGGATTGCTATTTTAGAAAAAAAATAAAAACAAAATTGAAGTTGTTTTCAAGGCTTTTTTAGTCTTCGTGAAGTTATTTTCCTGGTAACTTTTGGAACTTTTTGGAGTAGTTTTTCCCCTTTTCGGAGTTGGTTTCGTGTGCATTTTGAAATTGTTTTCAAGTCACTTTGAGTTTAGTTCCGGAATAATTTTGGCAATTTCTTTTTTTCTTAAATATGTAATTCTTTGAATTCTGAGCTAATATTTTCTTTTATTTTTCATGTTTGTAGTCGAATTCAATTAGCAAAACACAATATGACTCAATTTTAAGCACTGAAATGACTGAGAAAATTTGTTAAAAAAAATTTGCAAACATTTTTGTTGGAAAATTTGAAATTTTTTTTCCCGAAATCAAAAAGTTATAATTTAAAAAAAATAAAAACTAAAACATTTTAAAATTTCAGTAAATCTATACATTGACAAAATAATGTTAGCTCAATATTTAATTTTTACCATTTAAAAAAATTTAAAGCTTTCTAGTATTAGAAATTAATTTTTGTTTTTCAAAATAATTTTGTTTTTCAAAAAAATTTTTGTAGTCCTTATCAAGTTTCACGAAACAATCAAAAACTTATTTTTTTCACTGTCGAATGTCCTATAAAATTTAATTTAAAAAAAAAACCTAAAATTTTGAATATGCATAATTAAAAAAAAATTATTATTTTTTTCAGTAGAACTTAATTTTATGAATAAAGAAAACTCCCTACCAAGATCCATAACATGGCATTTAAAAGTGTGACACGTGATTGTGCCACTCACATTTTGCATGCTCAACACCTTTCAGCTCTCGCTCTATTGTCTTAATTTTATTAATTATTTCAAATAGTAATTTAAATATACCCCAATGCGTTTAATTCAATAACAATTTTATTGACTATGAGTTATATCCGTAATAAATTGTCTTAATTGACTGCTGTTGGCATATTGTGGCATGACTGATTGCACGTAATTAAACGGTATTTAACGTTAAAGTCAATATGCAATGTAAGACCACGCCTTGCTAAAAATCTGCAATTACCTGCTATGGCGAATAAGAGAACAGTAAAATAAAGAAAAGAGGAAGATAGCAAAAATAGCAAAAAAAAACATTGAAGGAAGCTATTAAATGAAAAATATTAATCACAAGAATAACAATGTTAGCCAAATACAAAATACAGTAGAATCTCGCAAAAGTTAACTCTCATAAAAGTAAAACCTTCGGTTAAGTTAACCAATTTTGAGCGTCCACGTAGCACTCCAAAAAGTTAACTTCTGGTTAACTTTTTCGAGCTAATCCTTTTTTTTTGGAATCCAACCGTTGGTTTGGTAAGAAAACCAAGCGCGGGTATTCCCCTTATGGCTATGTCTTCCCGAATTTTTATGTAATATAACTATTGTTGGCGGTGTCGCGGGCACATACGTAGTTGGTCATGAACGTATTCATACCTATATGTATTTATGTATGTTTATTCTCTACAACAGTACTAATTAAATCTAAATGACTAAAAGTGAGTCATGCAAATAAATGTATCGAATTATATCAGTAAAATTATGTTCATTACCACACTTTTTAAAATTTGGGAAACCTTTAGAAAAGTAAATATTTCGGAAAAGTAAAATACTCTTGGGACATTTTGGTAAACTTTTTCGAGATTCTACTGTACAACAATACACAAAAACTATACAAATCAAGCAACAAACAAAAGAGTTGCCAAGTATCTTTCACAATTACCGTTTGAGCGAAGCAGCAAAGAGCAGCTGTGCAGCGTCGCTCAGCTGCGAGTCTCAAAAACAAAAAAAAAACAAAAAACGATTCTACTACCAACGGTTTAACGATTTTTCACCTGCTCTAGCCTGGACTAAGCGACTAAAACTTTTTTTCTACGAGCGAATTCGATGATTTACATTCGCAAATTTTCCTTTTTGGCCTTTCTCATATTTTTTACTATTTGCTTCTCGCTGCACCAAACAAAAAATAACGAGAAAAAAACAACAACAAAAGCATATATTATCTACGGGGCGTATAATTATGGAGTATAGTTTATGGCGTGCAATAGTGTGCGCGTGTCTAACGGCACATAAAGCGCCAAATTGATCGAGTGACGGGTTGGGTTAGCTCACTAACTCGCTGTCTATGGCACAACCTGCTGTACATAGATGCTTACTCGTTTGCAGTTGAAGCCTAGCTGTCAGTTCATTTTATTTTACTGCCCAGTCAGCTGGTCAAGTGGCTAAGCAGTCAATCGACAACTCACCTCAACGCTATCAACGCAGCCGCTCAGTTATTAGTCGTGTATTGATAGGCGTCCATGCATTGCAAGCAACAACAATAGGCTTAACAGTTATACTACGAGTAGCACATATTCACATTGGCTGTTCGTTAAGTGTAAGCAAGTAAATGGTGCTCTTTTGGAGTAGTTTTTCTTACTATTTTTGGTTTTATCTGAGCCTTTTTAACAGCAGATGAGGTCAAATACTTGAGGAAATTGCTGATCGAAATACAGTTTGTCAAACCAAGATCTAGTTTTCCGACACCGAGACTGCCTTGTGGATCTAGACTAGAGCGACGAAACTTCAATTTGGGTTAGCCCGAATCACCTTATAAATCAGCAGGCTAAGGAAACCGCAAAGGAAGGTAACATCTTCCCTCCCACTTCGACCGATTTCCATCAGCACGGAGTGGTTCGTCGCAATTCGGTTGAAACTTTTGGTGTTACTAAACTTCCAGCGCCAACCTAATTTCCAAATGGCACACCCTTTACCTACAAGCAACGACTAATGAGTCTCTGTTGAGGAGTAGCAGCAGCAGAAACAAAACACGCACGTTGGCTATTAAACGCCGCAATCCGACCAGCATTGCTTTAATTGTAATTGTGTGTGTGGTGTTTGTTGTTGTTGCTGTTGTGTTGTTGCCTTTATGACGCTTAGCGAAGTTGTTAGTAGGCATTTAGCCGCTAGTCAATCAGCTGACTTATACTGGCTTAGCAATTTGTTATTGCTTTTTTTTTATTTTTCGCATTTTATTTTGCTTTGAAATTTTTATTTTACTTTTGTTGTTATTGTTTTTTTTTTTTTGTATTTATGCTCAATACAATGCTTTGCAATTTTATTATTAATACGCTCATTCGCTCGCTAGATAATTGGTGGAAAATGCCAAGTAAATAAATAAATATTGAACGCTTGCAAGATATTCGCTTAAACGACTTAATTCGAATTTGAACGTTTAGTTCAGCTGGTGGTCAAACAAACAGTAACACACACACACACACACACAAGCAGACTCACACTCAAACACACAGAGCGAGACTTGATGCTAATAAATATTGATATTTAATTAAAGTCCAAATTATGTGAAAGTAGCTGGATATGGCAGCAAGGCAGGAGAAAAGCAGCAGAAGAAGGCTGAAGGAGTTAGCCTCAGGCTATTGATTGTAACTGTTGTTGTTGTAGCAACCTGTTTGCGTTTGTTGCGCTTGCGTTTGAAGGTGCGGTATTGAAACTTACATTTTTTATTTCATTATACATTTTTTAAGTATTTTTTGTTGTTTTTTAACACTGTTGTTGTGTATTTTATTTAGTGAAATGTGTAAAATGAAATGTGAAATTTGGTGTAAAATGTAAAGATTATTGAATAAGTGAAATGGCTTATTGGCTTGTTTCGACTTTGGTTTTACTTTAATTGGATGACTGGGCGTATTCGGCGCCGAATGTTGGAAATTAAAGCTACAGTTTCCGGAATGTGAAGGAAATGCTTGCAAGAAAAATATGTAGCGCTAATGAAGTCGTGTAAATTAAAAGGATTCAAATAACTGATTGAATTCAAGTTGATGGAGGTGAATAGTGAATATGTGAAATTTTAAGTTGCTTAGTAAAAAAATGTTTTTAATAACAAAGAAAAAAAATAGATTTTAATTCGCATGTGTATGATCTTGATTATAAGGAAGTACATATCACATATTTGGCTTCTCCCTTCTTATAGCAAAGCTGCGTTTGTAGATTGTTGATTTTTCAAGAAAACTGCAAGCTGCGGGATCCTGTTTAAGATAATACAACTCAAAGCTATGGTTTCTACAATTTTTGTTTTTCTGTCTAAAAGTTTGTTCGCGCATCACTCAAAAACCACTTTCTCAAATGGAATGCAGTTTTCCCCGATGTATTGCTAATAATGCACCTTAAAGTTTGCGATCCATTTTATCGATAAAAATCGATAGTAATTGATAAAAATCGATAGACATATTTATAACTAATATAAAATCTGAACAAATTGAGAAGAATTTTGGAAATTTGGGCAATTTTATAGAAGAAATAATTCGATATATCTCAATAAACATATTTATAACAAATATCAGATATAACGGAACGTTTAAAAAAAATGTCAAGAAACCGGCGAAAGTAAGGGACCGATGAAAATCGTATCAATAAAAAAAAACGTTGAAAGTGCAAAGTTGTAGCCAAAATTTGATTTGGAAGAGGAATATAAGAGGAGTCCAAAAACGAGAGTACATCGAGCCCCATTTAATTTGCATGAATGAAGATGCTACGACACAGTCTATTCTTATCCCTTTGGCGAAAGCAGAGAAGACGGCGATAGGCATGCAGTTTCATGGATGGACCAATTGGAGAGTGATCCAAGGTATCGTAAGATGGCCACACTTCAGAACTCACACAAGCTTCGACTATTAAGTAAAAAAGTGAATTATATTGGGGAAAAAAATTCTAAAAATTTTTTAGCGGAAATTTGCTTTTATGTATTTTTTTTCTAAAATTCGCAATATTTCAAATGAAATAAATAAGATTGAAAAAAATAAAATAATTAAATTAAATGAGGAATTTGGTCAAATTAAATTGAATTGAAATTTAGGCTGTTCAAGTTTCCAAACAAAATTAGTACGATGAAAATTATTCAATTTCAAAGTAGAGCTGTTCTAACTATTAACTCTTTATTTTGAATAGAATTGAACACACTTTTTTTGCTCTTAGAAAGAAATTAAAAATTAAAGTTGAAAGTTAAAATTTTGGAATTTACACAAATAAAATTTTTTGTTTTAAATTACTGCGATGAATGTTTTTAAATTAAAAACAAAAATGTATTAATAACATTTTAATAACAACAACAAAAATCATATAAAATGCACGCATCATGATGACCTTAACGATGAGCGCAAAGAATGCGCAAATAAACATTTAAGGTTGTTGGTGCAAGTATAACTGTCAAATAAATCATTAATCATAGGGGCATTCTACACTTATGAATGCTTAAATATTTACTTAAGTGCTTTGAAAATTTAAGTTTAGCAAGCGCCAGCTGTTGTAGCGTTATTGTTACGCTTTGTGTTAGTTTTGAATGTGACTAAATAGCTTGGAGTATAGACGCTTGAAATCACATACGCACACACACACACGCACACGCTAAAAAATGCAAACAAATTAATTTCCTCTTTATGTAGCAGTCATTTACGAAAGAGATTAGAATTATAGTTTCGTTTATAAACAAATAAAGCTATTGCCTCAACATGGAAATTAAATATTTTCGAATGCGTTTGAGTTTTTATTTTAGAGAAGGCCAAGGAGCGCAGTGGATGTTAATGATACAGCGGTAGTACTATTCAGCGTTTACAATTGTTAACCTTGACCAAATTTTGAAATATGAACTTGTACTTTATTTACGCTCTGATAAAATGTCTCAGTTGTTGTTGATAAGTACATAAATGTAGGTATTGCAGAAATGGTAAATAAAAAATAAAAAAGTTATGAAGCCATTAAGAAAAAGCTCATAAGCTTTCATAAAGCATCCATAACTATAACTGAAAATTATTATTGTTTTTATTTTTTTTAGTAACTTTTTTAAATTTTTTTTCAATAAAAAATGACAATTTAAAGCCAACCACCGTAGCTCTTCTTATGCAAAGTTCCATTTTGGATGCAGCTAACCTTCTTTATTAGCGATAAAGCGACCATAAGGCTAACAGAACGATGGATATTTTTGTCAGCTAGACTATATTTTTTTCATTTTATCGCTAATGAATGATTTTGTCTTTTTAGTTGTTCATTATTGATACTCCTCATCATTTTGTATTTTCCTATACGTGAAATTCCAGCACACCAATTTAATTAAATCATCATCAAAACGTGACGTGGAGCAGGGATCCAGAGTTTTTACAAAATAGCCCTACAATGCCAATATTTAGATGAGTGAACTTTGATAAGCCAAATTCTATGGCCCTTAATTTGTGAATTGCGGTAATACTTTTGATCTTATCGTCGTTGTGCCGAGAGTACTAAGATCAGGCGGCGGCCATTGAAAAATAAAGTTCTTACTAAAATGTGATTTCGTGTTCCTTCATTCAATACCATCTGTTCCGAAAAATTGGTTCAATAAAAAATTAAATGTGATGAAAAAAAAAAAAAAAATAGAATTGTAGGTTTCGGATTAACAGAGTCCTTGAAAGTGAGCCGATGATTATAATCAATTACTCGACAGCTTTCGACTATTCGAATGCTGCTAATCGAATAACTCGAAAAATCGATTAACCGACTAGATGGAGAACTACTCCGTTAGCTGAGGCAAAATTGTTGTGATTTGAAGCCATTTTAAAAACACTTTATTTATTTTGTTGGTATTTAATGAGCTTTTTCTTGTATTCTGGGTTTCCAATTTCATATTTTGTATTTTTTAAAAACTCTCGACAATTTCTCCCACAGTGCAGCCTACATACATACATACATACATGCATTAACTCGTATAGTAATACTCAGACAAAATGTAAATAACAATAGAAAAAGCTATAATCGAGTATGTAGTAAGTACTTTTGCAAACCCAAAGGTATATACATACATACATACTGCACATGTGTATGTACAACCTGTTGATAATTTCATTTGGCCCGCGCTACTGGTTTTCCCCGCTCCTTTTTAATTTGCTAAAACCAAAAAAGGGCTCAAAGTTTCACATTTTCTTTGAACTTGTTTAGTTAATTTCGGAGCTCACGTGATTAGTTACTGTGAGTATGTACATATATGCACACCCAAGCACACACAAACAAACAAGTTTATGCATGTTTGTGTTTTTGTTCAGTTTCAACGGCTTTGCTTTAATTTGTTTATTGACTTCTTTTATTAGCCATTGTTGCACCTTTCTTTTACCTTCATTTTCCTGCACTTATGTCATTAGTCAGTTTTACTCATTAATTTGATGCTTTTATTGTTGTTGTTCCTGTTGCGCTTTCAATTTGTAGCGGTTTGACATTTCTCTTTCGGCGTTTGTGTCGTTAATTAGCGCATGGAGTGTGGTCGCATTTGAGAGCACAGCTGATTAAATGATTGTGATAATTTTGTGTATTTGCATTTAAGTTTTTGTTTTTGCAAAATTTGTATTTATTTTTTGACAATCTCAAGTGGTTTGCTTGTTATTTTTAGTTTAATTCTTTGGCGCTTATTTTGTTTTGTTGTTTCGCGTATCTTTCTGGAAATTATTAAGTTAATTTGGCAAATGACGTTTGTTTTATTTTATTCTATTTTATTTTATTTTATTTTATTTTATTTTGTTTTATTTTATTTTATTTTATTTTATTTTATTTTATTTTATTTTGTTTTATTTTATTTTAATTTATTTTATTTTATTTTATTTTATTTTATTTTACTTTATTTTATTTTATTTTATTTTATTTTATTTTATTTTATTTTATTTTATTTTCTTTTATTTTCTTTTCTTTTCTTTTCTTTTCTTTTCTTTTCTTTTCTTTTCTTTTATTTTATTTTATTTTATTTTATTTTATTTTATTTTATTTTATTTTATTTTATTTTATTTTATTTTATTTTATTTTATTTTATTTTATTTTATTTTATTTTATTTTATTTTATTTTATTTTATTTTATTTTATTTTATTTTATTTTATTTTATTTTATTTTATTTTATTTTATTTTATTTTATTTTATTTTATTTTATTTTATTTTATTTTATTTTATTTTATTTTATTTTATTTTATTTTATTTTATTTTATTTTATTTTGTTTTATTTTATTTTGTTGTTGGATTTTTGCGGTCTATTTTGTTTACATATTTGTAAGTTTTTTCAAGCTCGAGACCAAATAAACAATAATTCGTAATGTTTATTTTGTTTACATATTTGTAAGTTTATTTGGTCTCGAGCTTGCAAAAACTTACAAATTATTTTATTTTATTTTATTTTATTATCTTTTATTTTATTTTATTCTATTTTATTTTATTTTATTTTATTTTATTTTATTTTATTTTATTTTATTTTATTTTATTTTATTTTATTTTATTTTATTTTATTTTATTTTATTTTATTTCATTTTATTTTATTTTATTTTAATTTATTTTATTTTATTTTATTTTAATTTATTTTATTTTATTTTATTTTATTTTATTTTGTTTTATTTTATTTTATTTTATTTTATTGTTGGTTTTTGCGATCTTTCTTGTTTTTACATATTTGTAAGTTTTGCAAGCTTGAGATCAGAGAAACAATAATTCGTAATGAATTTTAATTGTCAGTTTTTTGGGAAGAAATTGATAATTGGAGAAACAAACAAAAGGGAATTAATTGAAGTGGAGATAAGTGCATTGTGACGTCACAGGGCATCATAGCTTAGATGTTAGAATTTTCTAACAGCGGCTTTGGTGCAGACACTGGTTCGCATCCCAGTGTCCGAAAAGGGATCTGATGATGAGCTTGGAAACTCTGAAACATGTAATCCTATCCATCGCTGTGATTTAACAATGTAATTTTTCTCCAATTATCAATTTTTCCCAAAAAACTGACAATTAAAATTCATTACGAATTATTGTTTCTCTGATCTCAAGCTTGCAAAACTTACAAATATTTTATTTTATTTTATTTTATTTTTGTTTATTTTATTTTATTTTATTTTATTTTATTTTATTTTATTTTATTTTATTTTACTTTATTTTATTTTCTTTTCTTTTCTTTTCTTTTCTTTTCTTTTCTTTTCTTTTCTTTTATTTTATTTTATTTTATTTTATTTTATTTTATTTTATTTTATTTTATTTTATTTTATTTTATTTTATTTTATTTTATTTTATTTTATTTTATTTTAATTTATTTTATTTTATTTTATTTTATTTTATTTTATTTTATTTTATTTTATTTTATTTTATTTTATTTTATTTTATTTTATTTTATTTTATTTTATTTTACTTTATTTTATTTTATTTTATTTTATTTTATTTTATTTTATTTTATTTCATTTTATTGTAATTTATTTTATTTCGATTACAAGACATAAACTTACAACACAAGTTGTTCTCACTGACCCCTTTACTTTGCAAAAATCGTATGCCATACATCAATACATAAACAATAAAATAATGTTAAATGAGGGCGCCATAAATAAGCGCAGCAATAATTAACAAAATGTAAATAAGTTATGAGCAATAAAAAATATAAAAAACAAAAAAGAAAAAAATAATCAAGTAAATAGGTTTAATATTTTTATGAGCTGACGAATGATTGTTGGGCATATGATTGAATTTTATACTGCCGCTGTATGCACTCAGAGTCAAATGCAATTAGTAACGTATGATTATTAGCAAATATTCCAGCAAAACTATTTCATGCCACAGTCCTGCCATCAATAAATATCAGCTATGAGGCTCAACGACTTGCAATTTTTAAGATCAACATAAAATTTTTTTAATTAAACAACTCTTACATTTTCGCATACATTTTTATGTTTTGCAGATAAATAGCTAGACAACTGCATAGCTGCATAATTAAAAATTTTTATTTAAATTCAATTGCTTCTATTAAAATAAGATGTCAATAAACTTTTGCTACCGATCGTGAAATGCTGCTTATAAATTATTCATTAATCAGCGACGTTGAAGAGAGCTATTGAGAGTGTGGAGTAGCGCGACAACAGTAAATAATTATTTCGTTTACATGAATATGTGCTATCTACAAGACAGAGGGAAAGCCAAACAGTTGATAAGATAAGAAATACATTGTGCATCTGTATGTTTGTATTCATTGTGATTGGCACGGCAAACGATAGATCACTCGAAGCGCTAGTGATTCAACAATGTACTTTAGGGATGGCACGCTGTGCTCTCTTTGAATCACAATTTTATGATTTTTTGCTACAAAAACAGAAGCACAACTTTCAATTGTTTTGAACAAAAAAAATTAATTTTTTAAATCCTAATTTTATAAAATTTAAAATTTTTCAAAACTTGAAAAATTAAGGTTTCCAAATAAAATTGGACGAAAATTGGTTTGTAGCACACCTATTATATTTGTTTTTAATAAAAATAAGATTTTTTTTCAAAGTTATAAGTATGTACAAATATTTTAAATTTTTTGGTACAAGTTCAAATTATTAATTGAATTTTTTTTTCTTTGTAGTTAATGAAATCTAAAACATTAAGCAATTAAATTTTTTTTACATTTTTGTTTTCAAATTCGAATAACCCAAAAAAGGTTGCTCATTTATAGAAATTTAGGAATTTTGTGTTTAACTAAAAGAACACAAAAAATAAAACTTAAAAAAAATTGTTTGCCCAAAATTCGAAAAAAAACAGCAGATTTTTGAAAATCAACCAAAAAAAAATCTGAAAATTTTAGAAGATCTGAGGATATATCAGACAAAACACAACAAAGGTTGAGTAAAATTTGCCATCAATCTTGAAAAATCACAAATTTCCTCTAAAACTGGAAATTTTAAATACAATTTTTTTTTCATAAATGTTTTGTTTTTCCCTTGCAAATATCCTTACCAAAGATTTTTATTTAAATTTTTTTGCCCAAAATTCGAGAAAACCAAAAAAAAAGTCTAATAATTTTAGAACATTTTAAGATGTATCAGAACACAAAAAAACTTAAAAAAATTTGAGTAAGAAATTTCACATCAAACTTTATTTCTTTCGACATTGAAAAATCAAAAAATATTTCCGAAATGTTGAAAACCTATTAAAAAAAAAAAAAAGAGAAATTTTAAATTAAGCGCAGTAAATTTCGAGAATGATCAATTGCCTCTTCCATTTCTGGTTGAGATTTCCCCAATACTTTTGGCAACATATGTTTTCCATCGGGTCGATATCTATAACATTTTCCAACTGCGTAGTTTTTCTTTACCCAACCAAGTTACGCATATCGATTCCGTATTTACATACATACATACATACATACATACATATATTTAAAATAATTTATAAAATCAGTTCCGCCGCTTTTCTTATCCACTTCCTACTTTTTGGTCCAATTTAAATTATTTCATTCGATATTCCCACACAAGCCACAATCCGATATTTGGCGCCACACCAACTAATGATGTAATTTTCTTTTGTGACAAATGCAATGTTATCGCTTGATTAAAAAACAACAACAACAATAACAACACCAAGTAAATCGTAAATCACAGTTATGACGCAAAGCGTATAAGCGAATGCGAAAGACATATGAAAAATGCACAGATACAAGAAGCAATCGAAATGCCTTAAAAGTCGTATAACTCAAAGACTCATGTAGGAGTTATTAAATGTAAAATTGCGCATACTTTTGTGCTTTTAACTTGAAATAAAACTGTAGCAGGTTTTGAGACGGCTTGTGGAATTTGAAAAATGTTTTGAGTGTTATGTATTTATTATGTACATATGTATACGAGTACAATGATATTTATGACTCAAACGGCTGTATTGACACTCTCTAAAGTGTCGGCTAACGAACGTGAGCTTTTAAAAAAAATTTCAAATATTCAACACTTTGCTAGTTATGTTAATAAGTAAGGCAAATGAAAATGTAGCTTGTTTGCCAAAAAATAGTTTGTTTTAATTTTAAACAGGGACCGGGAATAAAATGAACGGGAAGTCAGTGTTTTACTTTTTCTCGTCACCTGTAAAAAGCTATCTTTGACGGGATGTTTTTTAAGATCAAAATGAAAAAAAAGAAGTGAACAATTTCAAAATAGAAAAAATTTGGAAAATTGAATTTTCAAAGCAGAGTATATTATTTTTTCACACAAAAATGTAGTAAATCGATTGTAGTTATTTCAATTTGAAAAATTTAATGTTAACGCTACATATAACCCCCCAAAATCTAATTTAAAAAAAAATTTAGTAAAGGAATAAAATATAGAAAGAACCATCTCAGAATGAACTTCAAAAAAGTCATTTCTCAATGAAAATTGAAAATATTTTCCAAAAAAAATAGGGTATTCGAAATTGGGCGTTACTGAAAAAAATTCTTAGGAAGGGCTTTCTTGAAAAATATGAAGAAATAGGATGATCTTCCACTCAGGCTCAATATATGTATGTGCTATATCCAAATTTGAAGCTTGATTTTTTAGCTTTCAAATGGTGTTAAGGTGAAGATTGTGGCATCAGTATAAGCCAAGATATGATGATTTAAATGAGTATACCTTGATCTGAAAACTAAAAAAAAATTCAAAAACAGTTAAAAAAGCGTAATGGTTAACAGAATGTGCCAAAATTACTTTGATCAAGAAGTCTAGCGTCTACCAAAATGGATGTATTAAGGAAACCAATTAAGCTGGTTGGAAAAAAATGTTCCAAAATCAGAAAAATGGGTCACACATTTAAAAATAAAATTTAATGTACTAACAAAACCAATACCCCAAAAAGTTCTTAAAATTCTGAGAAAAAAATTAAAATTTTGATAAAGGTTAATGATAATCTGTTCCTTTAAAAACTTCAAAAAACTACACAGCAAATCGGACGAAACAGTTTAAAATACTACAATAGTGTAATTAAATAAAAAATTATTAAAAAAAAAACTATATAACTTCCATAAGTAATAAGCATCAATAAACCTTAACAATATTTCCAGCGCTACTATTAACAAGACTTTACGATACAACTTGGTTTCTTGAAATCACTTCATTGAAATAAATATTCTCCATTCGCATTGGAGTAACTCTAATATCGAAAGCAAGTCACATTTCTCGAACACGCACAAAAAGTACGCCTTTTGTCATACAAAATTATTGGCTACCGTTTTGGAATTCTACAAGAATGAAATATTGCATAACATTTAGCTTACGAGACAATTCTACAAATATAAAAATAACAATAACATTTTTTAATAAAACTAACAACACACGTTCCATGTCTGTCTTCGTCTTCCTTATTTGCATTTCTTTAACATTTTAACTAGGAATTCCACGGTGTTTATATAATGAACAATTCTATTTGGTAATTTAAAGTCAACCGAACCCAAAAAATTACAAAAGAGTATAAAAACAAAAACAAAAACAAAATGTCCCATTAGCTATTCTTTTCACACCCAGAAGAAAGTTCATTGTTTTTTGTAAAACAAAAAAGAAATGGTTTCGACAACCTGCAAGGCACTCAAAATCAAAGCAAAAGCAATCAGTCAAAAGAATTACACAAAGAATGGCTAGAGAGCGAAATAAACAAACAGAAGGTGGTAAGCGTAATTTGAGGTAACCAAAAAAAAATCTTCATATGCGAAATGCGTCGATTTTGTGGAAAAAGAAACAAAAATGTTAAAACATGACGGCGTGTTCGAGTGGTGTGGCAGGGTAACAGGTGGGCACACCCAACTCTCAATGACGGCAAACCAGTCAGCAGCAGCGGTAACGAGTTTGTTGTTGCTATGGTTTAGCAAGAGTGCAGCAAACCCAGCCTTGGTTTATACCGTAGACCACAGCAGGTGTAGTTGGGGAACGAGCGCTGGAAATTAGTGCGAGACGCTACGGAATTTTGAATAAATTCCGAAATGTCAAAGTTTCCAGCTTCGTTATGTTATGTTATGTTATGTTATGTTATGTTATGTTATGTTATGTTATGTAATGTTATGTTATGTTATGTTATGTTATGTTATGTTATGTTATGTTATGTTATGTTATGTTATGTTATGTTATGTTATGTTATGTTATGTTATGTTATGTTATGTTATGTTATGTTATGTTATGTTATGTTATGTTATGTTATGTTATGTTATGTTATGTTATGTTATGTTATGTTATGTTATGTTATGTTATGTTATGTTATGTTATGTTATGTTATGTTATGTTATGTTATGTTATGTTATGTTATGTTATGTTATGTTATGTTATGTTATGTTATGTTTTGTTAATTATTTGTGAAACGCATATTACTTTAAGCAACGTTTTTGCTACAAAATTTTTTTTTTCGCTCTAAAATTGAATAAAATTTATTTCCTTTATATACGGTAAAATCAAATGCTCTTCAAAGAAACTTACAAATGACAGTTTACTTTTCCTTTCTGTTACCTTTCACTGCTTTCTTTGTGCTAATGGATTTTTGACTACTTTTTTTTTGCTCTTTTTTACATCAAATGATAATTAAATGCCACCAAATTTTTTCTTTAATCTCTCTCGTCATTTGTTTACTTTTATTAATTTGCCCTGAGTTATAAGACCCAAACAAAAATTTCTAAGCAAATTTGTGCCCGAAGTGTGCCATAGTTGAAAGAAGCCAGCAAATGGTCATTAATAAAATATTCGCACTAATTTAAAGACATTTCTTTCAATATAAACAGGCTTTGCGTAAATAAATGATTATGTATATTAATATTTGCATGTCTGTATGTATGTTCACCTATGAAATCTGACAAACAAATAAATATTTATGCACATAAGCCGAAAGCGAAAAGATGTAAACAAGTCTACCGCAAAATATGAATATTAATAATGATAATGCTAAAAAGTGAAAAGAATAATAATAAAAATAAAAAAATATATATTTTATATGCAAAAATGTTTTGCGGCATCAATAAAAGTGAAAGATGTGCGCATGCGCATAGCGTCTCTGTTATTATCAGCCGTGGATATGTAAATATGGATGTGAGTGCATGACTTTGAATTTAGTAGGTGCAGCTGGTAATGATCATTATCGGCGGCGCAACATTAAATGCGGTTGTTGTTGTTGTTGGTTTTGAATGTTTTCTTACACTTGGTGACAGTTAAGGAAAGTGCGAGTGGGCATGCGCGCACCTTTTTTAGCCACCGCTACCGTTAACTAGGTCAACTATGCTTTTTGCACTTGCTACACTAACAATTCCGCGTTTTTTCGTTTCGCTGTACAGCATTTTCAACTTGTCGGATGCTGTAGCACTGTGGTGCAGTTTGTTGAATCGAGAGCTAGTTTTTTTTATTTTATTTTTATTTATTTTATTTTTTATTTTATTTCATTTTATTTAATGTAATTTATTTAATTTTATTTTATTTTATGTTATTTTATTTTATTTTATTTTATTTTATTTTATTTTATTTCATTTCATTTCATTTCATTTCATTTCATTTTATTTTATTTTATTTTATTTTATTTTATTTTATTTTATTTTATTTTATTTTATTTTATTTTATTTTATTTTATTTTATTTTATTTTATTTTATTTTATTTTATTTTATTTTATTTTATTTTATTTTATTTTATTTTATTTTATTTTATTTTATTTTATTTTATTTTATTTTATTTTATTTTATTTTATTTCATTTCATTTCATTTCATTTCATTTCATTTTATTTTATTTTATTTTATTTTATTTTATTTTATTTTATTTTATTTTATTTTATTTCATTTTATTTCTGTTGAATTTATAAATTTCATTAAACATTTCAGTGGCACTGTAGACATTTAGGCACCAACCACGCATTCGAAGCTGTTGCTTAACCAGCATCAACAACACTGGCCGTACCGCAATGCACCAACGGATGCAACCATTTACTAGGTCACATGGAAGTTGGTGTTAATGTGGCGATTTTATGCTACCTGCAACTCTTTCGCATAAAATATTTGCTTCTGCTGCATTTTTGACCATTTTTTGTAGAAACTCGATTTTTGTTGGTGGGCAAGAAATGCCTACATGCGATGCTGTAAAAAAAGAGTCTGATCAAAGCGTTATGTAGTGTTGATAAAAAATTTTGTTAAAGTAGCAACAAAATCAAGTGGTTTTTACAGCTTAAAGAACAATCGACGCGCTACATGCGTTGGTCAGCTTTTTTTTAAGCGAAAAGTAAAAGTAACCACCACATATTATAGCTACTCGCTTTCAACGGATACTAGACAGTTTTTGTTGTCTTTCAAGTTTCCCTTTTCACTTCAACTATACTTTGTTTGAATATATACAGGAAACTTGGAATAGGTAGATACGCGCAGCAAGAAGTTGCTGTCTTAAGTCTTTCGTTTAGCATCTTTTACTTTCTCTGATTTTCGTACACATTTTAAAGATTTTTTTTATTCTTTTTCTTGCTACTTGCTTGTGTTTGAGGTGTTCAATAATTTAAAAATAAATATGTATATTCGATCCCTATAATAAATAGCAAACCAAAGACTTTCTGTTTCATTTCTGATTTCGTTATTCAAATTCAATTTCTACCCAATTCTCTTGTGTTTTGAAAACTGTCATCACTTCGTAAAACAAAGAACTCATAAACCTTGCATTATTATGATAAAAACTCATTAAGAAATGAGGTCGAAAGCATCACATGGCAGGTGTAAATTGATAAGCAAAATTAGGCAACAATTTCTCTTTTGTTTGAGCGCACGATTGCGCGTTGAAAAAGCACAAATCAATGATAAACATTTAAATGAAGAATTTAACGTTCCAACTATCAAATTAAAAATGAATAAAAAAAGCAATCAAAAATCAATAGAATAAACATAGAACCCCAATGGACCATACGAAGCCATTAATGTGTGTGGTTAATTAAAACTAATAAATAATTGAGAAATGGGATAAAATCATGAACAAAAGTAATGTTCCCCGGATAAAAGTGCATTCCTTGGTTTGGCATATTTTTTGAGTTTTTTAAAAAAGCTCGTTTTAGCACGAACTTTGATTTCAACAAGTTACATTTTTTTTGTTTAATAAAATGTCTCAGAAAGGCCAGAAATGGAACCAAAAATATTCTTCAAAAAGATAGCTGTTTTAGCTGGCAGTAAACCATTGTTCTGATATTTAAAAAAAAAAATGGATATTAAAAACATTTTTTGGAATACAATTTCGACGACTGACGGAAATATCAATCTAGTTCGAATTTTTTTTCAATATCATTCTTTCATGAATATATTTTAGATTTGAATTAAGATGGGGAAATATCATAAAAAAATTCCATTGAAGAAAGAAAAATTGTTTGCAAATTCGAAATATCACTTTTTTCCTGTTTCGTTTTTAGTATTTCGAGAACGCTTGTTTTAAAAAAAAATTTGACTCAGGTATAAAAAAAAAAATATTTAAAAAAAATCTAAAGCTTTTTATTTACAAAAAAAAACAAAAGTCCTAAATTTTTTTTTTCAAAACAAAACAAGTTTAAGTGCAAAGTTTAATAGCTAATGTATGTATGTACATATATTGTATGTACATATATTTTCACCATTTCGGGAAATTAAAAATTTTTCAGTTAGAAATCTTATATATAAATTTTTTTTTATATTTTCCAAAATAATGGAAAACAATTTTTCAAAACAAAAACAAATTTTTTATTACAAAAAGTTTGAAGGAGAAACTTGTTTACGTTTTATGACAAAATAAGCTCACTACCAAACTCATTCAAATCGGATGACGATTTGACATGGAAAAGACCTTTACACCTTTTTTTCAAATATTTTAGCACAAAAGCTTTAGCTCATCAAAGCGCTGTATTGTTGTAATATTGCTAAAATTTAATAGCAAAATTTGTTCGTCAGCTTATTGATCAAATTACTATTAATAGTAGCCTAAATAAAAAATCTAAAAAACAAATTAAAAATAACCCAAAAACAAGTGCTATTACATTATTACAAAAATTAGGTCACACAAATACATTCGGATGTCAGCTGTAAAGTAACAAAAAAAAAAAAAAAATATGTAAGCTAAACAAAAACAACGATAACAACTAAATTTTTTTAATTATCATTCGATGAGTTTTAGTTTTTGATTCTCCTCTCCATTTTCACGGTCTACCACTTAAACTGAATGCTGATGTTTTTGTATTTAAAAATAAAATAAAATCTAAAATAGAAATTTGAGTATAAAACAGTGCGCATGAGGGCCATGGTAATGGAATAATAATTAGTAGAGAACTGTTAACAACATTACTGACGTGAAAAAATAAACAAAAACAAATAAAGTTGAGTATGATGAAAATGAGTTGGGCTTAAGATTGAATACATAGAAGTAATGACGCGATCCAAAAGACAGTCTGAGATCTGTTGTCCAAAAAACTTAGATTTTTTTAAAATTATTAAATCGAAGAGAATAAAAGAAAATCAATTTTTAGAAAATAGAAATAGAAATAGAAAAATAAAAAATAATAATAATTTACTTTAAACTTCAAATGCTAATTTGACTTGTTTACGCTTTCAACAGCTAACCATCTGACTATCACTTAACGGCCTTGCGGTCGAGTTAAAATGAACCACACACACACACATACTCGTACAAGCAATTACCCACACGCGCACCAAAGTCAACGCTTTAAGTGCATTTTACGCGTTTACATTTTGGTTGTGGCGCTACGCATGCGCATCCGTTCAACATCAATTTTAGCGCTGCGCAAGTGCACGTGATCCGCTGCGCTCTGTGCTTTGGTTTTATTTTGGCCTTTGTAGCTGATTGTTACATTGATTTCTTTGTTATGTTTATAATTTGTTTTATGACTTTTTTATATGGCTGCATTTCTCGTTTGAATGTTTAAGTATTTAATGCACCATAAAGAGCAAAATTATAACAAATTTCGAAAGAAAATGGTGCAGTGATAAAATGTGAATTAATGGCCTCAATTTCTTTAATGGCAAATTAAAATTGTATAACTTATAGCTAGCTAAATATGCGTGTTGGTTAATTTACAAATTAGATGCCCTTTGTTATGGATAAATGTTTATTTAGTAATAGTTTAGATGAATAAAATAAAATAAAATAAAATAAAATAAAATAAAATAAAATAAAATAAAATAAAATAAAATAAAATAAAATAAAATAAAATAAAATAAAATAAAATAAAATAAAATAAAATAAAATAAAATAAAATAAAATAGAATAAAATAAAATAAAACAAAATAAAATAAAACAAAATAAAATAAAATAAAATAAAACAAAATAAAATAAAATAAAATAAAATAAAATAATATAAAATAAAACAAAATAAAATAAAATAAAATAAAATGAAATAAAATAATAATATAAAAATTTCTCTATTGCATCATTAACATCATAAATAACTAATCTCATCATATATTTGAAGAACGTCTCTCCAATCCGAAATCTTCAACAAATTTTTGATTGTTCAGCGTTCACGCTAGGCACAACAAATTTTTATTTCGCTTTTATCCGCCCTTACAAAGCAGAAAATGTTGAAAAGAAAATAAAAAAACAACAAAGGACAGATAATGTCAAGGTTGGCCGAGATAAAAGTTCACGTTCATGTTAAAACTAAGACAAGCACAAATCAGCTTGAACATGCTGCAAGAAAATTAAATTTTGATAAAAAATAAAACAAGTAATTTCGCAAAACATGTGGATTATTGTTTTGCGTTTAATCAAAAAATTCATGTCTGCAGAGAAGGTCAATTTTGAAGTGAAAATGTAATTGAGTTTGGTAATTGAAACCATGTCAACATTTGAAGATAGATTACAGGGTAGCAAAGCAGTTAGCAGAGTAATTCAGTTAGTTCAAAGTGTTCAAAGCAATCAAATAGTTCAGAAAACTGTTTAAATACCCTAACTGATTTTGAAAAATGATTTTTCGAATATATAATCCAATTCATATTATTAAAAGTTATCAACACAGCTGGGTATAAATATTTTGAAATGCAAATAAAAGTACATAAATAAAAATCTAGAAATACTTAAGAACACGTGTTTGCGCTTAAACAACAGTTATTTAAAGAATTGCGTTCCCCAAATCCCCATTCACCCACACGCATTCCACGCATGACGTTTGACGTAACGAAGAGAAGCATTCGCAATTGAACGATAAAGTAAAAACGACATCACAGCTGACTGGACTGCATGTTCATGCAAGAAGAACTTGCGGCAAGTGTGTTTGTGTGCGTGGCGAAAAAGCAAAAGTGGGTGTCATGTTCGCACCTACACTCCAGACACCAAATCAAACCCACAAACCGACGAACATACAAAACGCCGCGTGATCAGCGCGCATGACAGTTGACCTTCAAAAATTCTGCAGCCATGTTTCTTTTCAATTCAACATTTACACCAACAACAAAGTGCAACCACATTATTGCCATGCATATCGTCCGTCTGTCGCTTGTTACACTTTTGATTAAACGCATTTTTGTTGCTCAGCTGTCGTGCCTTGCTGTGCGCCGGTGTTTATGTGCGGTACGCCATGACGGAAGACTTAAATGGCACCACCTTTGATTTCCGTCGGCCATATTTATTAATGTGGAATAATTTTTGAAAAAGCGGAAAAGGAATTTTACTCCGTTAAATATGTTTAGCGCGCTCAACTAGGTGAATAGGGTAGTTTGTTGTGTTTGTTTGATGTACTGAGCGCCTGGTTGAGGCGCCACAATGCGCAACGCGCGTCTTCACGTAACCTCAAAAAAGTTGGGCGATAAAACAAAACAAAAGTGATGACTTGCGCGTTGCATATTGAGTGTGTTCATAGAGTAGTTCCTGATTGCTGGCACAGCTGTTTATTGCTTTGTTTGTTGTTGTTGGATTGTAATGTGCGCGACAATGCGACAGTGTTTAGTGCTGCTAATAAGAGCTTTTGGTGGGAAATGCAGTAATGCATTCGACAGTGAGAATGTGTCATTGTTGGAAGGGCAATGCTGAACTGCATGACTATTCTCTTGGGTGTTCTTTAGGTCTTATGGGCCTCAACTCGTTATTGAGACAAATGTTTTTTGAGAACTTTCTAGGGAGAATTTTGTTTTCTGCAAGATAAAATTTTTTTTGCTTAACATTTTTTCGAAAATTACTCCTAAAAGGCATTGGAAAAGTTCCCAAATTTAACCCGAAAATAGTCTCTAAGTGACCCCAAATCATTTTCCAAATGATAGCATAGGCAGTTCCGAAACGGTTTCTCAGAAACCTCAAAAAGAACTCCGAAAAAGGTGCAAAATAAATCCGAAAAGTTGCAAAATTATCCCAAAAATAATCTCTAAGTGACCACAAATCAATTTCCAAATGATAGCATAGGCAGTTCCGAAACGGTTTCCGAAAAAACCTGAAAACAACTCCGAAAAAGGAGCAAAATTAATCCGAAAAGTTTCAAAATTATCTTAAAAATAATCTCCAAGTGACCACAAAATAATTCTTGATGATCGCAAAAGCGAAACGTTTTCCGAAAAGCCCGAAGACAACTCCGAAAAATGACTGCGAAAAAGTCCCGCAACGCGACTTCAAAATGTTAAGCAAAATCAATAATATTTTTAAATTAAAAAAGAATTGAAATCCTTCGACGATGCCGGGCGAAAAAAAATTATAATTTTTTCGACCCACCCTAATGTACATACATAACAAAATAGCTGAGACCATCCAAAACTTTACTTCACCGATTCATGAAAGTTTTAAATGTTTACTTAATGCTTTTAATTTTATGAGAAACTAGTTATTCGAATAGAAAGATATAACCACCCTACAATCTGCTGACAAACTTTTCGCCTGCTATTCCACTGAAAAAAGCTACCCTGGCAAACTTTATTTGCGCGTAACAGGCGTTTTCGCTTTGCAACCGCCAATAAGACATTTATTTGTGGAAAAATCGTTAATGATGAACAAATCAATGAAGTTCCAAGTCTCGCACATTGGCCCACAGGACCACGTAGTAAGTGAAATTCACAACTTCATATCGCGAGTTGGGGAGTTAATTGAAATGGAGTCTGTGAAAGTGTAAGCGTGCAACAGTTTGTATGAGCCCATATATGTATGTATGTATGTATGTGTGTTGGTGAACATATGTTTGTATGTATTTGAAATTATTTGCTGCATTTTGTTTGTTAGGGATGAAAAACCTGGGAAAAATCAATTCCAGTAAGAAGTTGTTTGAATTTGATGGAACTTTTTGAAAATAGTGGCAACAACATAATTTAATTGAGAGTTGGTTTGGCAGCATAATGTTGATATGTTTATAATTAATGGAGAATTTTGTATTATCATCACCCAAGTTAATTGTTAGAGGGAAATACATCCACCACCCGCTTCTTGCCAACTCAGTGGGGACCTCTCAATTTTTGAAAAAAAAAATTTATTTTTCTTGGCAGAAAACTCCCTACCGAAATTCAACAAAATCGGTAAATAAAGATCGATTCCACCTAGCTGTTCACTTGACTTGGAAATACCCATATACTATCATCAGGATATTGATATAGCGATCCTTATCTTCCACTCTTCTTAAACCTTAGATATACTTTGCAGATCTCTTCTTGTTCACTTTTCGTAAAAATCTTTAAAAATATATACATACATACAGTGATATAAACATTAATGGAATTGACAACTGGGTATAGAAAAGAAGCGAAGGATCACATAATTTTTTGTTCGTTAATTTTTCACCATCTTCATTTTAGTTTTAGTAATTCTCTTGAATATAATTTAATTACGACCTTATCATTACTCTCCCTTTTCCTATTGTTGAAGTTTTCATCTATGACTGCATCGCATCGTGGTATCAACATCTGGCAACTCTTTACAACAGTCATGCGTTTTCGCTATGAACCACCATAAAAATATTTATTTGGGAAAAATCATTAAATGGTTAAGAAATCGATGAACTTTGAAGTGTGGCACATTGGAAAACAGAACTTTGTAGAAAGGTGTAATTCACAACTGAAATATATATTTAAGACTGAGGAGATGGGTGCAAGTGAGTATAAAGTGAGTATATAAAATGTTTAAGAATGCTGATACATATGCATATGTATTTATATGTTTTAACAGAATTCGGTGTTTAATTGCAGATGAAATTCATTACGTTACATTAAACTTTTAAAACTGATTATTCTGAAACTTTTGTTTGGGAGCTTTTTCCAGGTCATTTTGGTGCTCATTTCGGGACTATTTTGAAATCATTTCGGGACCTTCTCTTGGCCATATCTCTGAAAAAGTATTTAAAACAATTCCAAAATGGTCCTGAATAAGTCCGAATATTATTATTACAAAAATTCCGTCCTGAAAACATCCCAAAATGATCACTTAAACTATACCGACATTGTCACCGAAAACAACCAGTCCCCAAGTAGTCACGCCAAAAGCCTTATTTTGTCCAGCAGTGATCCTGAACTTGATTGCTCATTACGATTAGTAATCATTATTTAACAGGTTTGATCTCGAAGTGATTATTTGTATGTATATTCAAAGCTACGCAACTTTACGAATTAGAATATTAAACAGTGAATTTCATCCCTGACCACTAACCACCTTATCCCTTTAAAACATACAAACAGATATGCGTTGTTAAGCATTTCGCATACTCACTTGCACCCATCTCCTCATTCTTAAATATAAATTTCAGTTGTGAATTACACCTTTCTACAAAGTTCTGTTTTCCAATGTGCCACACTTCAAAGTTCATCGATTTCTTAACCATTTAATGATTTTTCCCAAATAAATATTTTTATGGTGGTTCATAGCGAAAACGCATGACTGTTGTAAAGAGTTGCCAGATGTTGATGAAAACTTCCACAATAGGCAAGGGGGTAGAAATGTATTAAAAAAATTCTGAAAAGCAATGCACCAACAACGGAAATTTCTATTTTTGAAAATGTTTCAATTTGTTATTTTATTCACTTGTTACTGTGTGAGTACGAATAAAAATGGACTATTACATCCTTAGTAGAGTATTACTAGTTAGTATTTAACTCATAAGAAATGATCATTACTAAGTGAATACAGTGTCGTAAATAAGTCCATGTACATACAGTGGTTTTCTGCGATTTTCATACATTTTAGCTTTAAATAAATTATAAAATAACAAAGATTATAAAAAACATGTGCCAAGGACAAGTGCAAGGACTATACATTTTCTTTCAAAAGTGTAGATAAAATTCAGCAAAATTTAAAGCACTTTTATAAAAATTTTGAATTTTTTTCCCAGCATTTTTAGAATTTATTTTCATTTTGTTTAAGGTTTGTCAAAGTCACAAAAAGCGACTGTTTGTAGACTTATGTTCGCCACTGTATGTAAAAAGCAATAATGCAGCAAATAGTCATGCCAACGAATAAATTTAATAAATTTTTGAGAGAAATATAACAAAAGCTCAATCAGCATTGCTATCCGCTTAGCAAATCGAGGTGTTCTTTTGAAAACCAACAATTAATCAAACTTTATTACGGTTAAAGTGTTATAAGAGCATTCTTGGCTAACAACTTCCGGGCGCTTCTGACAAAGATGTAATGAAAATATTTCCTTGGCTGCGTTTAAAGTGCGGCATACCAAAGCAACTATTTTAATACCCGAAGCGACCACTCAAGGGCATGACGAAATGCTGCAATTTTATTTTCCATTATTAGTTATTGGATTGTTAATTTTTTTCCTTTTTTTAGCGGGAAATTGGAGGAAAAATGTGCTGATGAAATGGGAAATTCCAGTTGAAGGGGAAGAGAAGGCAAAATCTCTAATTCATAGCTGCTCAATATTTACACCAGACTTGTTAATTAATTTTTAATAATCGTAATGTTTACCGGTTTGATTGGTTATTTTTCTGAGAATAAATTACTAAAATTTTTAATAAATATTTTCCACGATTATTAAAAATATGTAATCAAAATAAAAGTATTTAAAAAAGTTTTTTTTTTATTCTTCGTGATTTTTTTTTATTAATTTTTATAATTTTTTCTTTAGTTTGAGTTTTTTTATAATTATTTTGAATTTTTTATTATTTTTGGTTTCCTTTAAATTTTTTTTTATTTGTAATTTTTTTTTTAATTTTTTGTTTATTTTTTTTTCTTTTTAGATTATTTTTGATCATTTTGATTTCTTTTTTAATTTTTTTTATCAGTTGATAAATTTTTTTTTGTTTTTTTAAATGTTTTTTTTTTTTATTATTTCTTGATTATTTTTTTATTTTTTTTTTGGTTATTTTTGATTATTTTAGTTTTTTTTTTGGTTATTTTTTTATATACATAGTTTCTTTATTATTTTCATTTTTTTGAACGTTTTTTGATAATTTAAATTTTTTTTCTTGTTTATTGTTGATTTATTTTTGAGAATTTATGGACTATTTTTTTAATGTTTTTTGATTATTTTTAACTTTTTTGTATTACTTTTGATTTTTTTTGATTTTTTGATTATTTTTGATTTTGGTAGTTTATTTTTTAATTTTTTTTATGATTATTTTTATTTTGCTTTTGTATGATTTTTTTGAATTCCTTCGATTTTATTTTTGATTTTTTTTATCGCACTCAATTCTTGAAAATAGTTATAAATAAAATAATAATTACCAATTCAAAAATCCGCCTAATCAATTGATTACTAATTCCTTATGAAATTTAAGAGGTCATTTTACACTCACCAAAATTATAAGATAGTTAGACAAATCATAGCTATCGTTCGACTTTTCCACATTTGAAATATTGAACTTCCTACTTGAATCGGTTTCTCTTTGCACAATCCAGCAAGTGGGTATAAAACCAAAAAGCAGTGCTTACAACTGAGAGTGAAACTTCCATTAATTTTATTGCTTAAACCATTTATTTTCTAAATTTGTAAAATGTTTTTGTACAAAGAAAGGCGGAACACAAAAATTGTCTGTATGACCGGCCGTCTTCTGTCTTCTCTGGTTTTTTGGTAATAAATCAAAAATCTACAAAATTTCCAGCTTAGCACTTAACTGCATGCGAACCAAACATTCTCTAATATTCAAACAATAACACTAACTATTAAGTTTTCTAATACCCATTGTTGTTGTTGTTACTTTCATTGCATTTGAGTGAAAAGTGCAGCAGAACAATGAAGGCAGAATGGCTAAGGGTTAAGGTATGAGACTTTCACATGGCACCACAAACAACAAAAAAAAAAACAAATCATCAATAACAAACAACAATAAAAATCTTTTGACTTGTTTATTGTATATTAAAGCTGTCGAAGTACACGTAAAAGTTGAAAAGGAGAGTCAGCTGTGCTTTCTACTTAGGCGCTTTAAGTGGCGAACCTTTGAAAATGTGTGATTTGGTGAAATGTGAAAAAGTTGTAATTGCCCTTAGTGTATATGGCCGAAGCACATTCTTCGAGCAAGGTATTTTTTACTTCATCCTTTTTTAACAGCTTTTTACGTTATCGTCGAGGCATCCTTTCGATAGCACCAAGTCCTGTCTATAAGTACTCACACCTCAGATTTGTTGAGAAGGAAACTTCGCAATCATTTCGCTTTGTGAATAATCGATTTTTCAACCAAAAATTATCGATTAATATAAAAATCGATTACTTATGCACGGCCCTAAAGAAGGTAGGAAATTTCAAAGCCAGCACCCACTTGCTCAATGGGTGTGCTATCGGAACCTCTACTAATTAGCTTTTTTTTCACAAATTTATAACTCAAAGTAAATTAGGAATCTTTGCACGCATTATATTTTTGAACCAATCAAGATTTTATCTAAAAAAAAAAAATTGTTCCACAAAGAAAAGAGAAAACTGTGGCGCTAAGTACATCAAATGAAACCCGCTTTTCTTGGACAAACAAATTTTAATGAGCTCAGAAATTACGTTTTTCCGGTTCAAAAAAAAATTTCGCAAGAAACTTCGAAACAAACAAAAATCAGCTGCTCAAGCACACGCACGAAATGGGAAAGCAACAATGAGAAATGTTGTTTTTTTTTTGTTTCGTCCCAAAAGCAAATTAACGAATAACAAATGAATTGTTATCGGAGTACTATTTGTGTAGGGGAGAAAAAAACACAAGAAAAAAAATTAAAAAAAAACAACAGCAACAAATGAGGACCACAACAATAACAAGTGTAACCAGAGCATAGCAACAAGAGTTGCACATAACAACAACACTAACAGAGCTACCTGCCTAGTTACAATCAACACCAAACCAACTTCAAATGCTCAGCTGTTTTTTCACACAAAAAGAAAAAACAAAAAAAGTTACAAAAACAACAACCAACAACACTTTCGTTGCTAGCTTTCATTTTCATTCGATAAACAAAATTTCACAAAGAAGGAGCTGAAGCTCAAGATAATCAAATATGTTTAAACAAATACATATTTCCCGCCACTTAGCTGACCAATACAGAGGTGGGCAAACATTACACCAAAATGATCAACAAAATATCGTCACATAACTAACCTATGATACTAAACTTCGCATAGCAATCGAACTAGGCAGTATGGCTTATGGAACTCCAGAGCAGACTACCAGCACCAGCACCAAGTCGCCAGTCTTCAGTCAAAGTCTTAAACTAACATATTTGATAAGCTCTGAGAGGGGAAAAGCTCAAAAACAACAAAAGAAATTGTTGTTAAACATGTTGCAGTGGTCGCAAACTCGAGGTGTTGCAGTTGGTTAGCTTTGCAGTCAACCTTTTCCGCTTTTTGTTGGGTTGGGTTGGTATACAAATTGGCCTGATCTTTGCATAGCTTTTTCATACAAATTCAAGCAAATACCAAAAATGTATAAATATACATACATATGTATATAAGAAAACGTTCACGCACATGCTAAGTGTTGTTGCACTGTTTGTGTGGTGGCCATCAGTGACCACCAAGTTGGCTTAAGCATTGACTTTTCCGCCATACACGCCATAGCTGAAGTTGAAGCTTGAACTGAGAAATTGCAGTGCAGTGGAGTGCTTGTTTGTTGGTATAAGGCAGCGCATGTATGTACGAGGGTTGAGTGATAAGTTGAAATGTTAAAGATGATCATTAGGTTATGTGAGATTTATCACTGACCCACAGTATGTGTCTCCAGATTTCTTGGAACAAGAGCTCTTGTGTTCAATAGAGACATTGTAAATATCGAGAAATGCATATGCGAGTTGTTTATTGTAGCAACAAAAGCTACAGCAACAGTTTTACGAATTTTTGTCTTTCTGTCTATATATTTGTTCGCGCATCACTCGCAAACTGTTGCATCGAATTGCATGAAATTTTTATTGAAGTATTAGTTTTCATCTAACTTAAGGTTTAGAGCAATTTTTATTTAGGAATTTATTTATTTTCCAATGAAAACAGTGGTGGCAACAAAAGTAGGTTCACATATTACAATTAAAAGGTATCAAAAAACATCGAAACAGCCTCCATCAATTTAAGCACCGCGAACAAATCAACAAACCCTCGTTTTTCTATTTATTTACTCATTGTTGAAGGTGTCTGGGTCAGTAGTAACAACTTGTTGCTGAAGGTTTACGGTATCATATGCTCCTGCTGCTGCGGTTTGTTTGTTTGTTCGCGCGCCATTTGTTGAAACGCCAAACCAAAAACCCGAATGACCTTTAAAGCCACACATTTGGTCGCAATTCGGCCCAGCAACGTTATTTCGTGTATAGCACAAACAAACAAATAAGCAAATTACTTTGGTTGTAAATAATGGGTTAAACAAAAAAAAGGAGTCAAAAGTCATGCAAAATTGGTGCCAATAAGAAAAAAAAAAGAAAAACTCAAAAAGTTGCTGCTGAAGTTGGCAGTTGGTAATTGGCATTGGTATGTTATCAAAGTTTCATGGATCAAGCGACGCTCGAGAAAAACTCTCTCTTTTCCTATGCAATCAAATGCCAACGAAATGTCTTGAAAACATGACAAAAGCAAAAAAAATAAAAAAAAAAATAAAAAAATCTTCAAATACTTTCAAATGTGTGGTCAGAGAATTTTTATTTAGAAAATTGATTGCTTGCTGCAGTCACGCGCATGGCATACAATTAACGATAAGAAGAAGAGAAGGCGTTGAAAAATTGTTAGACATCTGTCTAATTTTCGTTTGTGATTAGAAGCTTAGAATAATTATGGGATTTCGTGTTGTGAGTGGGTTTGAAATTTTCGAAAACGTTCAATTGTTTTTAGAGCATGGAATTGAAATACTTTCAGAGCGCATCAAGTGAGGGAAATAAGGGGGAAATAAGTGAAATTTGAAAGGTGAAAAGGTGGCTCAATTCAAATCTCGTTGTCGTAGAACAGGATCAACAGGAGTATTCTTAAAAGTCTCGAAATTTTACTCCATAGAATACTCAAATCATAGCAAGAGAGAGAGAGAGTAAGTGCGCTTTGTAGTACCATATTCTCTCGCGCTTTGGTGTTGAATACGAGGTGGAGTAATTTTTTGAGAACATAATAAATAAATATAAATTGACATGGACATGAAAAAAATAAATATAGTAGAATTAAGTGGCAACCCTTACTATAGAATTTTTTTTATAAAAAATGATGTCAAATACTTTTCGGCAGATTTCTTATAAATATAAATAATCATTTAATTAAAAAAAAAAAAAAAAAATTGGTGGTAACTCCCTAAAAGCAACCTTAGTGGCAACGCCTAAATAGATATTCTAAAAATCTCGTAGCAAATGCGCACGAAACTTCATCTGCTCTCTGAGCACTAAAACTGCGAAAAGGGAGTAAGAAAATTCTTCAAAATTCCACTTACCTTGTGACTCCGAGTTCGCTTCCACTGCCTGCTGCTGCTGCTGCTGCTGCTGCTCATGCGCCTGTAGCTCCTTCTTTCGTAGCACCTGTTGTTCCTTCTCTTTACGCTCCACATCCGTCCACGAGCAATGCACAGCACCGTCACGATGTAAATTCAAATTCTCAATACCATCTGGTATTTCCAACTCATTGAAAATATGTCTCTGACCAGCAGCAGCCACTTGACGATAGACCAACATAAATTGATGCAACAAAGCCCAAGCTTGCTCTTCGGAGAGTGGTGACTTGAATGAATCCAAAATATTTTTCAATGTCACACAATTCTCGACATTTGTGCACAAGCAGACGGGGGGTGGCATCACGGGTGTGTCCGACGTCATTGTGGGCGCATCAGCTGTTGTGCCGGTTAGTGTGGTGGCGCTGTTGTTGCTGCTGCTGCTGCACACATTTGGTGCTGTGCGTTTGCTGTGTGTTTGTTGTATATGTTCACCGTTATTACTGTCCGGTGAGGTAGAGAGGAAACCCTCTTCACTATCAGAGTTAATCATTAGTGTGGGTGCAAGTTTCTTTTTAATTTCAAGTTCAGTTTGGTATTTTATGTTGATGGCATCTGTGTGACCACCACCGGTATCCATCAACTTTTGATTGTTTGTATTATTGTGATTTGTTTTGGTTATATTATTTGTATTATGCTTGTTGTTGTTATTGTTGCTTTCCTCAGTCATGTTGTTGTTGTATAATTAACTGTTAGTTTATATGTTTAATTGTTTCAAAATCAAGTAGTTCGCAATTGGTTTGTTTTAGGTTAGTTTTAAAGTTAGTTCGGTTTCAAGCTGTGAATCGTCGTTGTATTTAATCTTGGTCGTATTAACAAGTAGAACGCCTCACACTTTTATTTCGTAGACAATCAATTTCTTCACTTGCACGCGAAGACACATAAAACATTGAAATTTTGCACAAAATTTTACATTCACATTAGGGTGGTTCAGATTTTTTGCAAGCATTGACTTTTCAAATCCATATAACAATGTTGTTGTTTTTATTGTTGTTGAATTTTTAACATTTAATAAATTTGTTGTTGAAATTACACGACAAAATGTTTGTCGTTGTTGTTCTCGTAAAGTAAACCGCCTTTCCGTTGTCGCGTTCTTATTCTCTCTGTTTCGTGTAACAAATTTCTTTTACTGCACCGTTTTACACAAAAACGAAAATAGAGCACAAACAAGAATTTTTCACAATAAACTAAATTAGCACATCAAAAATCGGTTCAAAAATCAAGTTTGTGTAATATTAAAATCGAATTTGAGACAAGAAGAAAAAAACAAAAATAATTTTTCATGTGACTTTTTGTTTTTGCGCTTTTCACTGAGTACAAAGTGCAATCGATATTGTTTTAAAATTATTTTTCTTTTCGTATCGTTTTTTTTTTTGGTTTATAAAATTTTGCGTTAAAGTAGTTATGAAGTAGTTGTTGTTGGTGTTATTTTTTTGTGTTATTATTATCTCACAAGAAGCAATTAATCATTTGCTTGTTAAAATATTTAATTTTAGTTAAGTTAATTTTGTCCGCTTGTTAGTTTAGTTTGCTGTTTCGATTTTTGCTTTTGCTTTGCGCTGCCTTCGCTAATTTGCCGTTAGTTGGCGCATGATTCACAATGAGCGCGCTATATGACGCCTCTCCGTTACGTTATCGTTATCTATTGCGAACACCTCAAAGTGTGCTAGGTTGGGTGTTAGGAATTTTTTATTATTTTGGTGGGCGAAATTAAATGCAAAAAAAAACAAAGGTTTGTAAAAGTGAAGCCGAATTAATTTTGTAAGACGTCCCTATAAAACAATAGTAAATTAGCTAGGGAGAGGAAATTAGGAATAGATATGACTTGAGCTCTTCCAGAGTACTAGTAAAACGATAAATAAGCAAAATCTAAGTTTGTAGTGTTAATTTAAAATGGAACCAGTTCTTATTTTAATGAAAAATTTATTGTGAATATTTGAAGCAAACACAGTTTTCTATGGGAACTTTATTGATTTAAAAAAAATTGAATGCATTGAAACTTCTTTCCATATTTTTAACTAGGAGCTGTATTTAGAAATACAAAAGACGATTAATAATGTATTTCAAAAAAAGCCCTTGAGCTCAACAAACATTTTTTAATAATGTTAACAATTAACAAAAAAAAGCAAAAAAATAAATAAAATATTTTTTTTGCTTGAGTAGGTAGTTGGCGGAACTTTTTTTTGTTTTCTGGAGCATTTTTACGGATGCATTTTCTAAGTCAAAAACGACGACAAAGAATTAAAATTGAATTTAACTTTCGCACAATTTTTATCGGTTAATCAGCTTAAAATAAATTCATCGTGATTTTCCCGACACACCGAATTTGAGGCTCAGCTTTTAAGCAGTGTACGTTCTGAGTCAACACTGGTCCAGTAAGAGGAAAAATTCTCGAAACTCCCCGACATGTCATCAAAACCAAAACATTAGTTCGGAACCTGACCAATGCTTATTTTCTTTCTTTTTTTAACTATCAAACTTTAATATTTTTCGTAAATTTTATGAGCTCAAGACCAAATGATAATATATCGTAGTCAAGTATTTCATACTATTTCTGATTTGAAGGAAAAATTGATTTTAGATAAAATTTTTTATTTTTTTTCTTCACAAGTCACTAACAGCCCGTTTCACAAAAAAAAGTTTTACTAAAAAATTTACTTAAAAGATTTTTTTACTTAGATTTTATATGAAATAAGACAGCGAACAAAATAAATTTTCACTAAATTTTTTTCGTAAAACCGGCTGTAAGGTCTTGAGAAAAATTCGCTTATATTTGGCCCGATTGTAATTTCCAAATTCCAAATTTTATTAAATTTTTCACAACCTTCTTACCAAAATACTATTTAAATTCTTTCACAATTTAAAACATTTCACATTACAAATATTGATTTTACTTAAGCATGTCCTTTCAGGCATTTCAATGTCCTTACAAATGTCCATAAAATAGTTCGCATTGAATTGTCAGCAGTGAGCAAATAGTTTGCGTCATTATTTTAAAATTAACTTGATTTACAAAAGCAAAAGTGAGCAACTGCTGCTATGAGAGAAATATAAAATGTACACAAAATAAAAGGCAACAACAACGAAACCGAATGGCAAGCCGCATATCCTGTCAGTTGCGAAAATCACCCAAGCACACACATCAGGTGCAGGAGAGCATACACACACACACACACACACACATTTACTGCATTTAGTATCCACGGGCAACCTTGAAATGTTTAGGCTCGTCAATTGCGCTCCACAAACCACATTTCGTTTAATAATGATAATAAATATTCAACACCTTATTTATTTAAGAAATTGCTGCCCTTTGTTCTATTCACATTCTAATTATTTTTAGTTGGAAATTTTTTTTTATATTTCCTTTATTATTTTAATTAGCAATTTGTCACTTTTGCAAAACACTTACTTTTTTGAAGTGTGTTAAAAGCACACCGCCCTACACACACACGAGAGAACAAACGTTTGAAATCTCAACGTAAAGCTTTTTATTAGTCTTTTCACAAATAATTTTTTTATTTTTTAATAAAATTTATTTTTAACTTTTTACATTCTATTTAAGCTTATCTCGAGTGGAAATTATTTATAAATTTTTGTATTTTGATTTGTTTTGTTTTTTTTTGTAATATTTTTCTAAAATTTTTATTGCTTTCAATATTCACTTTGTTACGCGTCGTTTTTTCAAAAGCACGTCTTTAATTCAACATTGACCGTTCGCTACTAACGCCACATTAGCGAGTTACTAAACGTGCGGCACCGTCACTTCATTCATTCGTATGTTGGCGCTCAGCTTGGAGCGCCATTATTTTTTGTGCGAGCGTAAAGTTAACGAAATTTGAGCAAGTCTTTCTCGCGGTAATATTAAAATTGAACGAAGAATTTTAGTAGGAGGAGAGTAAACAAAAAAATACAAGTTTTCTTCGGTTTTTGTTTTGATTCCTGACTTCGGGCCGGTAGCGGTGTTTATATAAAAAGTTTATTTATGTGCTATAAATGGTAAACTTGTGGTTGTGAGCTGGCGTATGAACTCATTGTGCTGGCTATATATAGCCAATTAAGCTGATAACGTGGGTATACAGGTGTTAGCTTTTGAAGTACATTTAATTTTTGAAGTATTGTTTGAGAACGGAATGATTCAAACTTAGATTTAGAGACCTACCTATATTTATAATTTATGACATATTCTCTGGACTATCCAATTTACAGCGCTCCTTGGTCAGTTTAGTTTCAACAATATAAATAGAACCCTCCCATCAAAGCTTTGCTCGAGGAATTTAATCAGTTTTCTTGAAGTCTCCATCGTGATTTTACAATGTCGATATTCCAGCTTAAGTGAATCTTTTGTTGAACAAATTAATTATTTTTAGCTAGTTTTATTTGAGAATATAAAACTGTATTCGAAGTAATAGCAGTGACCTCTGAAAACTTACCCATTAATTTTTTTTTTTAATCTTTATGGGCACACTTGTCTTGAAATGCTTTAATTTTCTGAATGATTTCCAATATGTTTCTTCAGTTGAAGTTGAGCATTTTACTCAAAAGTTTGATTTTCTCTAAAGTATATTCACTACCAATTTTTACACATGGCAACACTCGTATTAACTGTCTTATCTGCCATCAAAAATTAATCAAAACACGTGAGCGGAGGAAACATTGCCAAAACATGAAAAAAAGGAAAGAAATAAAGAGATATGTATATATTTGTGTTATAATAATAAGTGAAATGTTTCAGAAAAATGTAACATATGAAGTTTGATTCCCGTAAAAATATATGAATGGAACTCCAGTCGGAATCAATCATTTTTTCAAGTGAAGAAATAAAAATATTTTCATATCAAAAATGTTCTCCTTTATTCTGAGCACAACTTTTTCGGTTTGGCTAAAGAAATCTGTTCTCATGTATAGCTCGGAATCATAGCCAGTGTGAGATGAGTTCGAAAATGTATGGTCCCTCACGCGATGCGAATAGTGCAGCAAATATAAACCCAAAGACCCCACTGGCTGGGTGATATTATGGGAATGGACAATGAATCTCTTGCCAATAATGCTTTTCTATGGATATACGAAGCTTAGGAACGGGGAAAATTCGACCTCGGAGGGAACTTTCTTGGTGTTTCCAAAATTAACGATGAAAAGGAATGATAAAAAAGGCCAAGAATCTTCTAGGTGGTTAAGCGCCATTTATTGATGAAATGATGATAGAGAGGCGAGGGATGTGGGTTTTGAGACGAACAAAAGCAAGAAATATTGACTGGCATCTAAGAGGAGGAATTTACTAGTTAAACTACTTTGGCTATTTAAAACATATCGATTCCGGGTTTCAAAATACTTAACCTCATATTTGTATTATGATTTCCTCGGAGACACTCACAGCCCGCTAGGAAATCGTGCCGCATTGCCAACACACCTTGTGACCTTTTCCCTTTTTACTGTTTCCCTCTTTTTTATTGAAAATGTTAAACAATCTCATATAACCAAGTGTGCCGATAGCGATCATCTTTCAATTATGGTCAAGCTTCATTTATGTTTATTCATGATGGACGAAGCGTGACAAATTTCCACTTTCTTAAGCCGATTTATATGGTCATCACGTTCATCACAATACCACAAAGATGTGTACTGCGCGCTGCTTATCATCCTTAATCATATCCTCATTTGGGATTTTTAACATCGTTTTATGTTAGCCCAGCGCCGTTAAGAGACAACTACAACAACAACAACAAAATAATGGGGCATTCATTGCTAGTAGTCATAGAGCTTTTGTCAAGCCTTCATTTAGGCTATCGCCGCTTAGATCCGCACGTGCACATGCGCTTACGAATGCATAAATTAATAATAAGTTGACGACATGACAATAACAACAACAGCAGCAGCAGTGCCATCAGCAGCTTGAACAATTTAATGACAACCATGCGAAAAAGTTGACGCTGCGGCGTGCATGGCCAAAAGCATTGGCAGCAGCTTCAGCAATTTCTAATTTCATCAGCGGGCTGAGTACTTCACTACGTTCGCAGTAGATTTACTACGTTTTTTCCAATGCCGAGCAAACTATGCAGGCACTCACTTTTTCTAATAAAATTTAAAGTCTGTCAGAAGGGTATGTTTTTTTTTTTTCAAATACATATATGAATTTTTAAAAACTTTTTTTTATGTTTTTCAACGACTGGTCAAAATTGTGAAATTAAACTAAAAAATTTTTTTTTTAATTCCCAAATCATATTTAAGTATGTACCCAAAAAACATGTTTTTTAAAATTTCGCTATACCTTTGGATGTATTAGGGGTATAATAAACAAAAAAAATTTTAGTCCAAAAATTTAAAGGCGAATTTTATTATTTTTCCTTTATTCTTTTTAAATTTTCCTTTTCCTTTGCGTCATCTACTTTTCTCACTTCCTTAAACTTTCCTGCATATTTCCCGGTGTTTTCATCTCTTTTTTTCTCGCCTCATCATTTTCTTCCATTTTTTCCCTTTCCTTTGTACTCTTTCCCACTTTTGCTTTCTTATTACTTTATTCTCCTTTTCACTTGCCATTTACCTTTCCCACTTTTTTCTCTAATTTTTATTACTTCTTTCCCTGTCACTTTTTCCCTTTCCATTAAACCTTTATTTTCCATTTAACTTTCTCTTTCCTTTTACCTTCCTGTTTGTTACCTTTTTCATTTTACTTTCCATTTCCTCACCGCGTCCTTTTTTTGGGTTTTTATTTTCGAAGTATGTACTTTCCTTTTCTCTCCCTTTCAATTTCATTTTCAGCCTTCCTTCCACTTTTATTTCCATTTGCACTCTTCTTTTGATATTGCTTCGCTTTTAAGTTCCTTTTGCTTCGGATTTCCTTTCTTTTTCCACTTTTTCTCTAATTTACCTTTCCCATTTTTCTTTTCCGCTTCGTTTTCCATTCTTCCTCTTTTGTTTTGCTTTTTATAACTTCAATACAAGTTTCACCATCTCTTTCATTTTCCCTTTTCCTTGCCATATTTCTATTACAATTATTTTCCCTTTCTCTCATTCAGTATCTTTCCAATTTCATCTTGGCTTGCCCTTCTATTTTGCTTTCCCTTTCCCTCCCGTCATATCTTCTCTTTCTATTTCTCTATAATTTCAGTTCCATCTTTCTCCTCCCCTTTGCCTTTCTCTCGCAATTTACTACTTTTTTTTTTGCTCTTCTGCAGTTCCAACACTGCTCCTCAGTGCTGCTCATAGCGTAGATGTAACCAACAACAACTCAACATAGCGACAATTTGGTGGCATTTGGCATGTGGCTGAGGCAATTGCTTGTTAGCGATAATTTCGCTACTCACCAAGCAAGACGCGCACCTCATCTCCTCAGCTCGTTTGTTATGCTTTTTATTGATTTCGAATGCATTGAGTACTTGCCGCGTGTGCAACATGCGCCTGTCGCATTGTTGTATTCTTCTTCTTCGTACTTTTTGTTGCATGAGATAATACCATTTGGTATGTTGGATGGATGGATTGTTGTTGTTGGTCAAAGACTTAATATCGCTGACTCGTTAACATGCCACCGCTAGCGATCATGCATCATCATTAGAAAATTAATATTGTCTGCTTGTTTGATTGTTGTAATGATCGGCAGGACAGCGAAATGTTGCAAGTAGATGACATTTGTTAAAGCCTTCGGGGGATCGCTTTGAAGTTATCGCTTCCTGCTTTGTTCGATGTTTTTTTATTTCTCTTTGAATTTGGTATGGTGGAGGGTTTGAAGCTGGGCCCAACATTCATCCCGCTTAAATTCGCTTCAAGTTCTTATATTACAACACAAAAATGTTTGATTTTCCAATATCATTTGAAGCGATTTCTTCTGCTCTCTCGAAATGTGTAGCTATGAAAGTATCGCGCGAGGATTGAGAAATTGATGAGCTTCGCCGAGCTTATTGACACAAATGAAATCGAAGTAGGAAGTCAATTAAGTATTTGGAAATGAATGCAGGCTTTTGGTAGAACAATTCATCATATTTATCATATGGAAAAATTTTAATACGATTTGTTTAGGTTAGGCTACAGTGGGCTACAATAGAATAGAATTCATTAGGTTAGGTTAGGTTGAAGTGGCTGACGTAAAGGCTGGTATTAACACTGCAGGGGGATCTGAGCACTTTTTTTTGAGCATGCCCTATGGAGGGAACGACTGCTCCCTTTTTTTCTTAAGAGAATTTCCCACTCCAGCAACTTTATTTATTTTCACAAACTGGGCGAACTTACAAGTCTGCCAAAAACCGCTATCAGATCTGCTATGGGATGTATTTCTATGTGATCGGAGGCTCACCATTATCAACAGATACATAGATCAAAGCTCGAGAGCAGCGCGAACTCTTGAGCGGACAAGTATTACTGAAATGCCATAAATCTTGCCCGCCTCCTAGAGATATAAGTATCATACTACCCAGCCGTTTGATCTGTTTAGCGGAACCTACTCTTCTAAAACCAATATCACCCGGATCCAAACCTGTTCAAGCTGCTCTCCTTAGACTACCGTTGGAAGAGGTTGGTGATGCTTCTCAGAGTGCTCATTAACAACAAAAAAGTCATCTTATTGAAATCAATTCACTGAATTTTGTACGATTTGAACGAAAATCCCTATTCTTGAAGCCATTTCGAATGAGAAACGGAAGATACATACGTACATACATACACACCTACATACGTACCTACTAGTTATATACCCAGACTTTGAATACATTATTTTTTCATCGCTCTATTTTAACATAAAGCTTCTCTTGTTACATCAATCAACAGGCTGTTGAAAACAAACAAAAAAAAAAACAAAAAAAAAGCGAGCGCACCCGGCACACGAGAACTCTCATGTAAAGTTATGCGTCACCGAAGCTCTAAGCTTGCCACAATTTGGGGCGAATGAACGTACCCAATAAATTAACAAAACATAATAATGAAAATAAATGTGTAAAGTTTGAAAGAGTAAAAAAAAACAAGTAAGGAAAGGGCTGTCTTCGGCTGTGCCGAAGGCTTCATACCTTTCATGAATACGCATAACTTTTTTAAGTGTCCGATCCTTACTTACAATTGGTACAAACTCTTCAAAACTGTTAATTCGAAAATACATGGCCCAAACCAGAGTTATCGGAGCAATCCATTATATGGGAGCTATATGTTATGTTAGTCCGATCTGTATGATTTTCACTACACACATCACATATGTAATAAGTACCAAACCTGCAAAATTTTACGTTCCTAGCTTTTTAACTGCAAAATCTATAGCCCAAAACCCATTTATCGGAGCAATCGATTATATGGGAGCTATATGTTATGTTAGTCCGATCTGTATGATTTTCACTACACACATCACATATGTAATAAGTACCAAACCTGCAAAATTTTACGTTCCTAGCTTTTTAACTGCAAAATCTATAGCCCAAAACCCATTTATCGAAACTATCGATTATATGGGAGCTATATGTTTGGTTGGTCCGATTTAAGTCATTTTCACTACACATGTTACTTATACAATATGTACGAAAAGTGCAAAATTTTGCGGTCCTAGCTTTTTAATTGCAAGATTTATAGACCAAAACCCGTTTATCGGAACAATCGATTGTATGGGAGCTATGCTTTGTATCGGTCCGATCTGGCTGGTTCCGACAAATGATTAATCCCATGCAAAATGGTGGCCATGTACCAAATTTCATCGAGATAGGTCTAAAATTGAGGGACTAGTTTGCGTTCAAACAGACAGACGGACAGACGGACAGACGGACGGACGGACAGACGGACATGGCTAAATCAACTTATCATCCTGATCATTTCGGTATACTTAATGGTGGGTCTATCTCTTCTTCTTCTCATACTTACAAACATCGGACCAAAGTTATAATACCATTTCATGTTCATGAAAGGTATAAAAATAAAAACAAAAACAACGAATAAAAAATGTAAGTCAACTTTGATATTTTGCTGTGCCCTAAAATCGGCTTCGTTGACTTTTGTGTGTTGTGGGTGCTTACTAACGGAATACAAGAAAATTACGCACACACCTGTGTAGAGACTAAAAGGTGAATATGTGTGTAAGTATGTAAGTGTGTGTTGATGTGGAGTACAATCGAGTATAAACGCAAAACAAAAGTATGTTTGGCTGTAATTTGTTCATGGAATATATGTATGTATGTAACTGAATCACTTTGCTACTTCTCAACTCTATCGCACTCTATATGTACATACATAGTTGTTCTCTTTTGTTTGATAGTAGTACTAATGATGTATGATGCAATGATGTATAGGGTGTGTTAATTGGAGTGAGAGGAAAAAAAATGTTTAATATCGCTGCAGATGTAACTCAATAAATATTTTAAATAAAAGTGTTTCCCAAGTATTGAAAAAAAGAAAAAAACACGAAAAATGTGATTTTTTTTCGAAAGTATATTTTTGAAAAAATCGACCAAATTTTAATCTCTAAATCAAACACCCTTTTTTCTCTGAAAATATTTATTTGCATCATTAAGCTTTCCTTTGTTCAGCTGCAATGCACAATACAAACCAAGCTGATGAATGTATGAATGAGGTGGTATGTAGGAGAGTATGAGATACGAGGTGTGGCAATAAAGTGCAATGATTTATTAAATTTTCGAAAGTGACATTTCTAAAATTAGTGGCAAATTCAAAACGAGCTCTCAAAAAATTTGTGTCACTTTGACAACGAAGAAGCTCTATGGATACATGTTTTCTTACCACTTAAACTCCAAATAATGTAAGTTCAAATAAAACGATTTTAAAAGAATTCCTCAAATTTAAAGTCACACCTCGTATATCAGCGCTCTGCTGCTGTAGAAAGTGTGCGACGCTCGGGTTACATAATAGCTTACGGAGCACACCTTTAGAACGGAAGTGCATTTCCGTTCACAATGATTGAAAGATGGGGTCAGCTGTAGGTATTGACTTGGTGCATTCTATATATGTATATTGGGAGATGCATAGTTATTTCGTTACCAGATAGAAATGTGGAGCGAGTTGTTTAATAAGCAAATTTATTAGTTGTCAGGTGGTTAGCAACAATTTGTAACATGGCCAATTGATTAGAGATTTTATTTTATTTTATTCTATTTAATTCTATTTTTATTTTATTTTATCTTATTTTATTTTATTTTATTTTATTTAATTTTAATTTATTTTATTTAATTTAATTTAATTTTATTTTATTTAGTTTTATTTTATTATATTTTATTTTACTTTATTTTATTTTATTTAATTTAATTTTATTTTATTTTATTTTATTTTATTTTATTTTATTTTATTTTATTTTATTTTATTCTATTTTATTTTATTTTATTTTATTTTATTTAATTTTAATTTATTTTATTTTATTTAATTTAATTTAATTTTATTTTATTAATTTTATTTTATTATTTAGAGATTTTATTTTATTTTATTTTATTTTATTTTATTTTATTATATTTTATTTTACTTTATTTTATTTTATTTAATTTTATTTTATTTTATTTTATTTTACTTTATTTTATTTTATTTTATTTTATTTTATTTTATTTTATTTTATTTAATTTTATTTTATTTTATTTTATTTTATTTTATTTTATTTTATTTTATTTTATTTTATTTTATTTTATTTTATTTTATTCTATTAAATTCTATTTTTATTTTATTTTATTTTATTTTGTTTTGTTTTATTTTATTTTATTTTATTTTATTAAAAAAAACACTCTTAAATTTTCAGATGTTGACAATCTCTTGAGTTATTTTTAAATATATTTAACTATTTTTGTTGCTATATTCTACATTTGCAAGGCTAAGTGAAGCAATACCCTTCCAACATCAATCCTTTTACTTCTCACAGATGTGCGCTCTCATGCAGTCAGCCCAAAGTCATTTAGCAACAAAAATAAACAAATTTGGCAGCCAAAAGGCATCTGTTGCACGTTGACCCACTACGAAGCTCATTATGATGAACAAAAAAATAAGATTAAACGAATTCAAAAAAAAACTATCAAAAACTGTGCCATTTCAACCAGCCATCATCAAAGCAAGGTGTGTACATGTTAAAAAAAAACAACAACAACTTGAATGAAAACAGAAAAACTGAAACAAAAAATATGGTAGAAGAAAATGTTAACAAAAAAAAAAGCATTACAGCAAATTTAAAAACTAAGAAAAATTAACTAAAAAATTTGTTGTTCGCAAAAAAAAAAAAAACACAAAAAATTGAAATAAAACACAACTCAACGCCGCTTAATTTATTTCACGCTTTGTTGCATACACTTGTGGGATTAAAACACAAAAAAAGAAAATAAATAGCGAATAATAAAAAAAATATTTAAATTAAAGTGCAAAAAAAAATAGATTACAAGCAATTTTTCAGCATGCAAATGTCTTGTTACGGACTGAAGTTAACATTTTCATAGCGAAGCCGTTTTATATTTTGGTTTATTGTACAATAGATATATACTTAAATACAAATAAAGGGTGATGAAAAAATTTAAAAAATTAAAATGAAAAAAAGTCAAAAAACTTAAAACAGTTTTCGTTCTTTCGATTATTTTGGGAGCGATTCTCAGTCAGATCTAGTCAAACTTGGTTTGCTAAAGATGGATTTCAACGTTGCGCCATCTTCAGAGTCATTTTTGAACTCCGAAATAACTCAAAACTTCTTCTCCCTCTACCCTTTGCTGCACCCTGTTTTGTTTTTGTGTGGTTCTTGTTTTATTAAGCTTACATTATCTGACTCTTGTTTTAAGCGTTGTTTAGCTGTCTGCACCAACGTTGATGAGGAAATCACAATTTGTTGAATGTAAAAGGGCATAAAATCAGCGCTGATGCAAATGTTTTGCAAATTTTTTACGCTGACTTTTCGTAGTTGTTGACTTATTTCGTATTTTCGTACATTAATCTTATTGCGCCATAAAATTAATTAGAGCTGAATAAAACGTGATCACATTTGAGTTAAAAACATAACATTTTACTAATAGGTGCGTGTTTATGGACAAGAAAATGGGAACGATCTGCATTTGCGAATTAAATTTTTTTAATGTTTTTATCACAAATTTTTTGTAAATTTTTTTTTTAGTATGCAGCTTTTTTGCCCACTAAATTTAAGTATCATAAAGTGTTACTCTTGAGCTCCTAAAAATTCCACTGCTTTTTGGAATTTTTTTTTAGATATTTATTTTTTTTTCTCCATACAATATAATAAACGTATTTTTTTATCTCTATTCTTTTCTAAAATTTAATAGGCTCCAAAACTGCATACTCCAAATTGTGTGTGAGAAAATTTAAATTTTGATAAAATCTCTTTGAATATTTAACCCATTTGTGCAAACCGTATCCCAAGGTTTTCTTAAAAACAATGTAATTAGGAGCAGTGACATTAATTCGCACTTTAAACTATTTCACAACGAGAATTTATGTAAAATTTATTGTATTGACATTAATTCGCAGTGGCATTAATTTCATTGACATTATGTCACATATATTAAAAAGCATTTAAAAAGCGAATTAATATCAAATTAACGACATTGACATTAATTCTCAGTGGCATTAATTCCCATGACATTATGACACGTCACCCTTGTGGTGTTCTTATACATTTGCTGTGCTCTGTTCAAGTAAAACTTTGGATTATTCTCCTTGGCACCTACTTACCCGCGGCTTACCCACCTATTTCTAATCGTGTTTTTCCCTAAGTTCATTTGGTTGAATCCCATAGTGTCTACTGGTATTTTGCGTCTGCTGTTACATCCTGGCTCTCCGACAATTATATAAACCTTTGGTTGTCCACTTTCATAACAGTTATGAAATGAAGTCAAGCAAATAGCAAACCAATCAATCTTCAATCCACCCACAATGCGAATTATTCCAAAAATTCAGTAGCAGCGTGGATTAGCGCATGCGCGCCCAATTACGAACCGCCAACCAAATAACAACAACGTTGAACGCATGACCGATTATGCTGTGTAATTTGCTTTATGCCCAAACATACCACACCAACAATGTAAGCAGCTAATAACTTAGCCATGGCTAAAATACAAAAACAAAAAAAAAAACCTCTTAACAGTGTAATGCATGCGAATATGTTGTTGTTGTTGTTTGTATTGTGTTGTATTACCGTTAGACGTTTTATGTGCTGATGATCAACAACAATCAAAGCCACTGACCACATTACACAGGGTTGCTTATTACAATTTGTGGCTTTGGCGTTTGGCTCTGACTTTGGCTATTTAAAGCGCACATAAATTAGTTAATTAAAATTTTTAATCGGCAATTATTTTAGTTTGCTACTTAAATTGCAAAAAAAAAAAGCAAAAAAAATGTGTGTGAGTGTTTTTGTTTTTTTTTTTTTTGGTGGATTATACAATGCTCGCAATTGTTTTTCCTTGCTGGCATGTTTGTTGAGTTGAAAAAAGTCTGCGTTGTCTTTTACGTAATAAATTTTCTTTTTCGCTTTTTTCCAAATTGAAACATTACTGGTTTTTAATGGAAATGAAATTTAGCTGCAGCTGCAAGTGAGGTTAAAAATTTTCTATTTTCTATTTTGTGGCCTTTTAAGTAGCTAATTAACGTAATCGTACAAATCCATTTATGCAAATCGGATATTATCGGCAAAGCGTTAAAAGTTTTTTAACTCAAAATCCACAAATTTCTAAAATAAATTCCTATAAAAGTATTTTTTAATTATTTAAACTTTAGTTTCAGAGATATTGAGGTTTCCTAAAATGCCTAGTTCTGAACTAGTCTATTCGTAACCACTACGTTTCGTCCTCAACTTCTTTGGCAGACTGCAAACGGTGTCATCTATCCTCAACCTCTCTAAGCGAATGCTGAGAGGTGTGACTCTTGAAAAGTCTCAGGGGTGCAAGGACCTCCTTCGCCACTAAAATATCACTCGGTGTTAGCTCATCGACTTGCACGTTTTTCTTTAAGTTGCGACGACCCAGCACTAATATTAGAGAAAGTATATTCATTTTGAAGTTTAAGAAATATTACTACAAATCACAGGGTCGGGAGATCTCATATCGAAGAAGTGTTGAAATTTATATTTTCATAACAGTCCTAATCGAGCATTGTCTTATTATTTGGTACGCGTATAGACTTAGTGTGCTCTATCCTCGATCCTGTAGGTATTGTAAAGTTGAAGGAGAAGCTCTTCATCAAGTTTTCAAAATGATGCGAGGAGGCGGATTACCAGTGCCAGAACGGGTCTTCTGACTAAGACTTGTAATACCTCTGCGGCAGCCACTTTAACTTAACCTAAAGGTGGTACAAGCCAGTGGAAAAGGCTTTCGCTAGAAGTTCTTAGTGACAGAAAGAAACACTGTTGCCGCAACAACAACATACAAAACTTTCCATTCAAACTCTTTTCTCTCAATCCAAAGTTGAAGACATCGAGGTTCCTATGTAAATAGAAATAAATCTTTGACCGCTTTATTTATGCTGATTGCTTTCTTCGACTGCTTACACAATTTTTCTTTGTTATTACTTCTGGTTGTCCTCTGAATTCATCATTTTTGCCATCCAATGGATCATACCTCTGTCACTTTACTTTTCGTCACTCATTTGCTTTCAAATGGCTGAAGGCTAATAAAGATTTCCACTTTGGACACTTGCTAACTTACTTTTTTCGACAATTCATCACAGTCATGGGGAAGCAATTAGGCTCATAAGACATTCCAGATCATCGTCTTCCAAAAAAAAAACAATTGTTCAGAGTCGAAGCGCATATTTGCTTTTCATTTCCTTTTCCCATGATTTTGGTTCACTTTTGAAGCGATTTTGAAATTTTTTGCGCCTGGATTTTTAATTGAATTTCCAAATTGAGTTGTTACATAAGAAAAAATTATTAAGTTGGCAAACCCGTCTTCCTTCCTTCATCATTTCCCCCCTCCTGAATCATAGTGAAAACGGCATTTTGCAATTATCATTTAGAGAACTCAAACTTGTTTATTACATCGGCACGTGATCCAATTCAGTGCGTGCGTAAATCAGCACCATAATTCCCTTTGCCCCTCACACACGTGTCTAGGCGCTCACAAGACGCAAGTCGCTGCAGTCACTTCAGTCACGCTGATCACTAGTTGCCTACTGCGCATGCGCGCATTCATTTCAGTTCATTAGGGCCAACTGACCTCGAAATAAGCTATAACAAACGTGCGCTATTGAACAAAAATTAACGCGCAAACATTTTCCTTTTGTATTTCTGCTGGTTGATTGCTGATGACACTTGCCACAAGCGCACACCTGTTGCTATTGCAACAACAAAATAAGCAAACAAAAAAATTATTTCAAATCATTTGTGGTAAGAGAAGATGGGTTGCTTTTCCTAGAAATTCTAATTAGTATCTTTTAACTTTCTATGGTTTTGTAGAAGGGCAAGGAACGTTGTATGTGCAGCTTTGGTTGGTAAAATCAATTACCAATGCAATAAGCGGAAAAATGAAGTTGCAAGGTGACCAGGAAAAGCAATTGAACAGATGGAGGAAGAGGAATTTGAGAATCAGAAGGTTCATTTGGCACATCAACATGGAAGATTGATCGAAGTATTTTTTCGAGGGATTTAATGTTGCTTTGAAAACCACCACTATGATGGAAGCAGCAAATGGAGACCGATCTACGTTCCACCATATTCTGCAAGGGCACACCCCTTTTACAACGCGTCGACAATTAGAGTCGCGTTGGGTCGTGAAGTGTATATAATTCCCTCTTTTTGCTTTGTATTTTCCCTCCCTATATCTTTAATTTCCAACCTCGCTTCCTAAAGTGTTCTTTGTTGTCCTGCTTTTTCAAAGGCAAACCACTCCTCGGGGATGTTGTGTGGTGGTACGAAGTGTCTTGTTCCAGATATGGATCTGACAGGAGCAACACCTTTTGACAGATATTGAATCGATCTTGGTAAACCTTCACTTGTTGGATTTTTACAAATAACTTAACGGGGTATTTCTGGTTCTGTGCGGTTAGTGCTAACGGAAAAAGTAGTTACATCTACCCTTTTAAATTGCTTAAGGCGCAGCTACACACCACCTTCCTGGCACATACAATCTGATAAATTTTAATTTAAATCGTTAAGCTACTCTTTAAGAATAGCGCAATTTCCTTTAGTTTGCGGTCACCCTGTAATTATGTTTCTTGGAAATTTGCCTGCTTTTATTTATTTATTGTTAGTAAATAGCCGCCATTCGGTGGGTTATGGGTCAAGATAATAGTCTGGATCATAACTAGACTTTAGAAGCATTTTTTTAGAACAAAAAAAAATATTAAAAAGCAGGCAAACATTTTCGTATTAAATTCAATCAAAATATCCTTATCGGAACACGTTGCCCACCAGCGGCATCTGTTGTTGGAAAACTTACTTCATCAAAAGGTATCGTGTTCATTCTAAAAAAAAAAAAAAATTAACAAAATTATCTGGCACACAAATTGAACCAATCTATATCTGGTTAAAAACATTGTTGTTGCATTTACATTTAAACATTTTTTATTTGGCTCCTGATCACGACAGCCGGATGGCGGCCAATGTGTCATAAATTCAAATTTTACAATTTCTAATTACAAAAGACTTCACTGAAATGATTTAACCACTGCAAGACACATACAAAGCCAGCTAGAAAATGATTGTACCTGTTCACTTGATGACGTAGTAAATGGAACGGAAATATATATGGGCCACATGATTGTATATTTATTACTGGACAATTGAACGACTTTTATGAGACATCCTGTTTAACAAGTTTCCTGGGCAATTATTTATGTATTAGAATTTGTAACAAAGCAACTCTTTTGCGCCCATTTTCTTTTATCTCGAATGCGGCTGGTCACTACAAAGAAAGCGGAAAAAAACCTTAAAAAAAATTTTCAAATTTAAAAGCTTTTAAAAACATCGTAAATAGGTCAAATACTAAACTAGTTAGCTGCAGCTTAAGTGTTAGACTGTAAAGTACCCTACTAGCGCATCGAAAGTTAAAGAAGAAGCAGCAGCGCAATTAAGTCATTTAACAGCGAGTAGTCAGTTTTAAATTTTGCTTGAAATCTCATTAAAACCATCCGAAACGCTGTTAGAACTACACCAATTAGAAACTGAACTGGCATTACTTTTACATGAAATTATCAAAAGTAATTAAATCTAGACTGATGAGCTATTAGTGTAAGAGCTTGTTTTAATACAAAATTAGTTCCGGCATAACAAATTTGGAGTTCTAATTTTAATAATTTTGTGGTTTTTAATTTTGTAGTGAAAGAATGGGATATTAGTGCTGAGTACGTAGTATCGATAGTTCTCATGAGCGTAAACGATTATTTTGAACTTGGCGATTTTTAGAAAGTACCGTGCATTAAATTTGCGAACCAGTCCTCCAAAAAGAGAGCTTCAATCGATCGGAAAAGAAACTATCGATAGTAGCAACCAAAACCATCCCTAAGCTATCTGAAATGAAACTGGTTGATGGTGCCAGCCAGCTCTTGCGTTCATTAGTACTTCAAAAAGGAGGTTAAAGATTCCGGACATTCCAGCCTTATGCTCATATATCAGACATCTTAAAACCTTTGCCATGGTCGAAATTAGGAAAGAGTAGACTTTTGTGAAGCTATGACTTGTAAAGTTTCTTGTGTGAGGGACCGCAGAGAAGTGCATGGGCTACAAGTCGCAGAAAACTTGCATTTCCAAGAATCTAAAGCAGACGCCTACTTGCAACCACATCTACTTGTAAGCAGAGCTCGGAAACCTCAATGATTCTTTAAACTGAATATGAGCGATAGACGCTACTTTCCAGATCTTCCTCGACCCCAGTTGCTGTAAGTGCTAAAAAAATCCTCAAAATAATGCTGAAGCTATGATCCACTAAACTTCACGAAGGTTTCTCTACATGCTTTAGACCTTTTGTGAGTATTCTGCTATGACTCTGCGCCGCTTACATGCCCCTCCCTTTCAAGCTGGTCCAAATCTTCATTATCTATTTGGGTTGCCAAGCCTTTTTTTGTGGTTGTGGTTAATTCAGAAGCGTGTGCAATCAAGCAAAGTCATGCTTGACAGCACAGAACGTATATGATTGTTGCAGCTGCTGTTGTTGTTGTTGTTGTTGACAGCACTTGTTTACTTGCCTCTAGAGACAACGCTTGACAACACATTACCACAATTTGAGACATTTTCAAAAGCATTTCGACTGTGACTATCATGGTGTGGCATAGTTCTGTCAGCCCGCAGAGACGCCACTGCCAAGTGTTGTAGCAATGTGTGTCAGCTCGCAAGCCAGAAGTCGCGAAAGAATTTCACTGAAATGGTTTAATTTTCTATTTATTTTCCAATTATTTTAATTGTTAGAAAAAGCGTTTGATGGCTTTTTGTGAGCCGAAAACTAGCGAGCTTTCCACCCACAACATGAGCTCGTGGTGGAATTAAAGTGAGTTAGTTGGTATATCCGCTGTTACTTAAGTGGGACGCCCATTTGGTTCAATCAGCACAACAATTAAATACTTGCCTCTCGATCAAATTAATTCGGGGATAAATAATTTCGAAAAGCTGTGAATTCGCTAAAAGAAAACAAGCCATAAGCAACTGTATTGGCTTCCACGAGTATGAGCACTGCAGACAAATAAACCAATGTGGACGATGTCACAACTAGTATTAGTCACAGGGTAACTAGTCTACCAACTGTATTTTTATTTTTATTTTATTATTATTTATTATTTTATTTTTTATTTTATATAATAGAAGAAATTATTGTCTTCAGTATAGTCCTACGAGATTTCGATAGCCACATACATATGTAGGTATCGGGCAGTTCAAATTGCTCAACCCCAAGTATAGTAGATTAGCTCGAGACCCATAGAAAATAAGGCAGAGCTACGAGTCCTAGTTCTGGACGCAGCATAATTTATATCCAAAGTTTCCTTTGGTTATTAAGCTCATCACAGAATGCTCCCCTATTCTTCAAAATTTTGAATTTTCGGTTGATTCTTGTTTGAACTTTTCCGGACTAGTTTGCATTCAGTCGAAATTTTTGTGCGAAATCTTTGTGGAGTTTAATTATTTTTTCTTTCACAAACTTGGTGCTTCGCTGCTAAGAAGATATGCACTTGTAGAGATGTGAATGAGTTGTTGTTTTGTTCTCATCATGAGCGTAGACATAGAGGGGATGGGTGGTTACCGTTTACTGAAGACCCCAGAAACTAGCTCTCTTTTGGGACCACTTTCTCGCTCCGAAAAATATCTTCTATCCCAACTTTTTTCACACGAGTTTACCCAAAAGTGGCTTGAGTTAATCAACTCTGGGCCGAGTACCACTAAAGGATATTTTGGCATCATCAGTGAGCCTCATAATCCAATCTTTCTAAAGCGAATTAAATATTAAATAAAATCATTTCATTCACCCACTCCAACATCCGGCTCACTCCTAACCTAAACCTTGCTCCACCACTGCATCGATCGCGGCTACATGAGGTGAGGCTCAATTGCTCTATTTTTGAATTTGGTGCTTGAATTTTCAACCTCTGCGCGCCCACCAATTGGCCATCAACAGCAGCATCGGCAGCTTGCAACAACAACAATTGCACACAAACGTAGCAGCTACAACAACAACAATTGCTGACAGCTGTAAAATGCCAAAAGCGGCAGGTTCCCATTAAAAATTATCTGCGCCCATTCATAGCTGCCGGCAGCCGCTTGCTCTATGGGGTTTTTGAGGTGTGCCAATTTACATTTCGGTTGGTTGACTTTAGAGCGTACATACATACATACGTATTTATGTATGTATTTATGGTTATCCGCTTATGTTGAGGTGGGTGTTTGTTTATGGGAAAATGTGCGAAAACACATTAACACAACTGGGGTACGCCAACATATTTAAGTACAGGCTATTTGACACATAAAAGCGATCATAATGCTGTTGGCTTAAGCTACTGAGTATGGTTATTGGTTATTGTTGTGGTAAGAAGAGTTTCAACTGCAGATAACTTTGTCTCAGACATTCTGAATTTCAGTTTTCATGGATGAATCCAAAATTGCTGCTGAAGTTAGAATTAATTCGAGTCAAAGTAAACTCACCACACCAGTTAGCTTAGTCGAGTGGGACCATTAAAAAAATTTAAGACCTGCAAACAGCAAGTTTTTCGTTTAGTACCTAAGCCCTTCTTTTCTCGTGAAATAGTCATCTAACTGCCAGAGATGTAAAAGAATGCATTCCTTTGCGAATAATTATTCATTTGATTTATCACAAAAAGATTGCAGTCATTTTTTGAATTCTTTGACTGGGACTTAAAAAATCATATCACCACTCAGACTTTATTCTGCGACTTCGAATTATTTTTTTCATTAATTTTTTGGTTATTCATGATTGCAATCATTGAAAAAAAAGTCTCACTGAATTCAATTGACGTCTGTTGGAGTCATATGGAGTCATTTAAAGTCAATTTACCTGTAGCATACGAGACATGATCGTAAAATATTTTTGTTGCAAATAGTTAGTGACTTCACTCAAAAAATGAAGTCAGTAAGTGACTTCTTTAAATGACTCCAAAGTCGTGACTTCAAAGAGACTTTAGACTTCATTTTTTCATTCTTTAGTCAAAAAGCGAGTCAATGAGTGCATTCGAAATTTGAAGTCATTGAATAAGACTTCAACTGATTGCATTCGCATATGACCGGTTGTCAGTATCCAACATAGCTCGCCAGTCATTTCTTCATTGCGTCAACTCATACAACTCATAATTAAATCTTCTTCTTTGGTCTTTGGCGTCTTTTGTGCCGCCTCCCCATATCCTGAAAAACAGTACGGAGCCAATAGGACTGAGATCATTTCGTTTTAACGATATTATTCGTACTTCGAACATGGATCAGTCCACCGTCGATCCGAGTAGGTCAGATAATTTTAGAACACTCTACTGTTTAGCTCAGAGCTTCACTGTAACGTTGGATAGGACCTTGTCCACTGAATATTCTGGTACGGCATGAAATACTCTGCGATGCTCAGAGTATTTGTCACAGTAGAAAACTCCACGTCGAACCTGCAGATACAGACAACTATCCGAGTTTGATTAGGATGCGGAGCAGGTAGCTTTTAATGGGGACTTAGAGCTATGGGTCATTGCACTATTACGGACGTACAGGCAACCAAAATGAGTTCCAATGAAAGAAAATAAAATTTTAGCTACCAACCTGACTTGAAGAATTTAATCCGTTGCGTAAGAGTGTAAATAATACCATGTTGCAATACTAAAAACAAAAACAAAAACAGCCAACTTATGCGCATGTGTATGAGCTTTGAATTGAGATAAATTTGCTTAAGAAAAATTATGGTGCCAGCAGACAAATTAGCAGACAGACAGAAGACAAACCGCAGCAAAGTTGAAATGCGGCTGAGTTTTATTGCGAAGTTGCGGAGTTACGTACTCTGAGCGCTTGTGTGTAGGGGTATTTCTGTTTGGCTTGGAAATATATTTATTTTGGTTATTGCACAATAATAGAATTAAATCATGAATCATTCTAATTATCATATAAGCTAAACGTTTCTGCGTGTGTAGGTTTCGCACAAGTTGAGTTTGATTTGAATTAATTTTTGCACCTACACTTTAGCTAAGGATTAAGTTTAACCAATTCACAACAACTCCAAATATACTCCAAACGTGTTATGAAGTGACCACAAATGCTTGATAATAACAAAGTGAGGTAATAATAACACTTGACGAGGTTTGATATGTACAGTATATAGGTGCATTAGGGTAACTTGAGAAATAAATAATTCAGATTTACTTAACAGGAACGATCATTTATAAAATATACTAGAACGCCATTACGTCTCTTGCGGGATATAAAATTTAATCACATTGTTTCATGGAGCACTCATTCGCACCTTTCATTTGATACCGATTTGTGCTAACACATTTTATGGCACTATGGTCCACATATTCCTCGATAGCTGCTAAACCGGTTCAGCTATCGGAACAAGTGATATCTTAAACTTTAAGTTAGAAGGTTGCTAATACAACAATGAAAGTCAAATTTAATTTAATTCAACAGTTTTTAAGTGATGCGCGTACAAACATACAAACAGACAGACAAAAATTCTAAAAACCATTGATTTGTGTTCTATTGGCGTAATTATGATTTCTACTATACATTTTTTTTTAATATCTGCACTTTAATTATAACTAGAGCGATGGTTTCTGCCTATTTCTGTCTATTTGAGAAACTCCGCAGGACGTATACTCAAGCTCTGAATGAATTTTGGCGAATTGGGTGTATGTTTTTGTTTTTGTATACCTTTTAGGTCAATCAGACACCAGTAAGTGGTAAGTAATTACAATGGATGAAGTGTAAAATTTATGTACGCCTCTCGTATTCATTCGACCAAATCAAACGCGAAGTCAATCAAACGAAAGCAAAAATAAATATCAAAGCTGGATTTGAACTGGAAATCAGGAAAACAAGTTTTACACATTTTGTGTGGTAAGGAAATGTTAGTGGATTTATGGACACGAAGAAGGGATTGCATAAGCATTAGTATTTTTGAAAATTGTTGATTTTACTTATTGAATTAACCGATAGGAGTTTGATTTAATAATTTTTTACTTGAAGACTAGCGATAAGAGTTTGATTTCATAATTTTTTAACTTCAAGGAAGTACAAGTGAAGACTACACTCCGCGACACTCTCCTCAAAGGCCTCTGAAAATAATCTTCGAAAACTAAATGGCCAGCTGCGTGGAGAGTGGAGTGGGAGTGGGTAGATGAAGATGAAATTTATGAACATGAATATGAATATGAATATGAATATGAATATGAATATGAATATGAATATGAATATGAATATGAATATGAATATGAATATGAATATGAATATGAATATGAATATGAATATGAATATGAATATGAATATGAATATGAATATGAATATGAATATGAATATGAATATGAATATGAATTTGAATAAGAGATGGAAATTCAACTAAAGTTGAAAATGCTGATGAAATTGAAATGAAAATAGCAATGAAGAAAATATAGAGAAAGATAGAGGGAACATCAAGATAAGGAGGAAGGATAGAAATAAGAAAAAAAAGGAATAAATGATTTTTTGTTGGGAATAGTCAGGGGATGTGACAGAAGAATGTAAAAAATAATAAAGAGCTCGACGTTGAACGTGGGTTCAAAAAAGGAGGAGAAATGCGCAGAAGAAAAACCATTTAGCGCAAGAGGAGAAGAGAGTGGGCATGAAGACTATTATGGATAAATATATGTAGGTAAGTCAATTTCCAGTCAGAAACTTCTCCCGAGGGTTGTTATGGCCCACCTTTGAAAACAGGGTAGAAACCAAATCAGTATAAATTGCTTATCCACCTGCCTACAGCGATTGCGAATCAAAGCCAAACCCACAAACAACAACAACATGTGAGCCATAGAGTGCAATCTCAATAAAATTTGAATTAAAAAAAGCTAAGGAAACACAACAAAAATAACTCAAATGAGGCATGAACAAAAACTTCACAGTCACATTTGAGTCAAAACCACCAAAGTTGTTGACCTACTTTAATGCTGCCACAACAACAAATTTCAAGCAAAAAACAAAGCGATAACAATGGCAACAAATCATCTATGCAATCGATATGCATGTTGCACGCTGTTGAGCGTCTCCCTGCGTCGCTTGCGTCTCCTGTGGCCGGTGCAGCATGGCCCGCATCTTGGCATGACTCCACTGTAGTGATTCTTGGTTTTGTTTATCACCAAAGTCTTACTGCAAGGTGGCAACAGAAACAGGTAGATACTCGCATGAGCATAGGTTCGTTCGCTCAAGTGTTTAATGCATTTTTGTTTATGTACGAAACGCATAAAAGTCAACAAATACTTACGCATTAACGCACACACACACACGCAATCGCGCCAATATACTCGTACTTAGTGTGCTTTGGCTCTTTGCAATAAATTGGCGCGAGGTCTAAACGATGTATGTTGCATGCAACATTTACGATTGATGACGCTGCGTCGTTGGCTTAGCATTAAATGGGGTTTCAGAGGCCTCTAGAGAAGCGAAGATTTATAAATTTTTGCGATAAAATCAGCGAACAAGTGTGTGGGGTGTGTTAAGGATTGATAGCGAAAATACTTTAGCACGTAGTTTTTAATTCTAAGTATGGCAAGAAGTTGGTCAAGGAAGCGAAAGTGAATACACTACTCGTATTTGTTGTTGCTCTTGATTGTGGTGATAACCTGGTATACTTTTTGGCCCAAAGTTCCATTTATTTGAGTGTCACTCAAAACGGCCCACTTGGTTATTCTAAAATATTTTGAAAATTTCTGCAAGTAAAACTCGTGTGTTGATTTTATATGAAAATGTATATTTTTCTGTCATGGACATCTCTTGAACTGGTTCTTCTTGGAAAATTAAAAAAACTTGTTGGAAATTTTTAAATTTAAGGCAAGAATTTCAAATATCTACAATGTGAAAAAATCAACCGAATTGCCAAATTTGAGAAACTTTGTATTTAATTAATTTAATCAGACCATAAATTAAAAAAAAAATTAAAAAAATAAATAAATTTGGAAAAAGTTAAAAAAAAATTGAAAAATTTAAAGAAAATAAAATTTGGTAAAAAAATGGCATTTTCGAAAAAAAAAAACTTAAGATATACATATTAAAGGTATGTATATTACAAAGAAAATTGAATGGCAATTTTTTATTTTTTTTTTTGGTTTTGAAAAATTTGTTTATATTAGCAATTTCACATTACAATGCCACGAAGAAAAGTTTTCTAATAAAAAATTTTTTTTTGAAAGAAGTTCGAAAAAATATTTTGGAAAAAATTAAAAAAATTGTATTTAAAAAAAAAACAAAAAACACCTTACTGAAAAATTGTAAGATATCCTATAGATTTATAAGAGCTATTTTCCAAAAAAGATTTGATTAAATTTTAATTTTTTCAAAATATTGAAAAACCAAATTTGCTAAACAGAAATAAAGTGAAATTTTCAGTTTGCCACAGTGTACAGTCGACCAGATGAGATTGTTTATTTTGCAATATAAAATTACATTTCGGCCATATCAAGAAAAATTAATACATTTTTTAAGCCACTCTTTTGTTTTTGTAATTCGAATGAGCTAAAAAAAACTTCTCTCCTATATCGTATTCCCTTTATATCAAACGATTTTTCTATTAGTTAAACCCGCTTGAACTAATGGCTATGCAGCGAAGCGTCTGGGTGGTCCAACTCTCAAGGGAGAAGTAGCAATTCAAACCCCATCAAGTTCTTAAGAGAAGTACAAAGCCTATTAACAATTCCATCGATTGAAGAGCAAAATGTGTGGTATATGCGACATCGATCTTTTTTTTGTGTTTGTTTTTTTCTTAATGATAAGAACAACAACGCTATGGGAGACTAGACACCGACCACCGCTTTGAAAACTCGTAAAAACAAAAACAACAACAAAGCCGGTACTACCTTTGACCACCTCAGTGTTTAAGGTGAGATAACTGGCTATGAAACACGCATTTACAACAACAATAACCATCAATATAATAACATCATTTACAACAATGTTTAGCTCGATCTGAGTAATCATCTCACACATTTGTTGGATGCCGCGTTTAATCGTTGGCCACAGCAATGCTTTGCCGCCGCGGTCTTTCGATAGTAATCGAGCGGCTTGTGCTTTCTTTGATGCCGCATCTAATGTGCACTTCGCGTTATCGGTCTTTGGTTTTTGTGTGAAACTTGTTTGATTTTATGCTACGCGTGGAAAGAGACTAGCGCAAGCACAGTGGGGTATTTTGAAGAAACTCAGCACTAAATATAACTAAAATTTTTAGAGACTGAGTAGTGGTAATCAAAAACTGGTATAAAGTTGAAATATAAAGCAATACGAGAAAAATCGAGGTCCAAGTCGTAAAAACTAAATTTGTAAAACGGTTTTGAAAAATACACGTTTACCACTTTTGATTGTTTTTTGTTGGTTCAATGTGTTTCAAAACTATTTTGACTAGAAAATCCCATTTCGTATTGTTTTTAAGATGATGAAGTGAAAAATCTCAAACAAATTTTGAAAACTTTTTTCGTTTTTAATAATTTTTTCTTTGAGTCATTTTACCGTGGAAATCTGAATAGATTTAGGGCTGCTCTAAAATTTAGCAAACTTGCGTACTTGGGGAAAGTTTGCCCATTGGATATTAAATCTGAAAATTGCAATTCATAAATTTGACAAGCTAAATTTGAATATTTAAAAAAAAATTCGAAAACCACAAAGAAAAATTCTATATTTATTTTTGCTTAAATATAACTACATCAAGCGTAGAAATTTTTTTTTCGAAGATATTTTCGATGATGTTTTCGAAAATTTTTTTTGTTGTTTTCAATGAATGTTTTTTTTTTTGGCAAGCTGAAAAAAATTTTAAGCATAGAAATGACGAGTAAAACCGTGAATTAGTAAAAATTTAGTATTTCGAAACAGTTTTGAGATGCTGAATTCGAATTTATAATTTCTTAAACCTTATAATCATGTTATGATAATTTCGGTTTTTTTCGGGACTGTAGCTCTTGTTGGTTTTTAAAACATTTCGAAATCATTTCGGGACTATTTAGGAAGTTTTTTTTGGGATGGTCCCGAAAATTTCGGACAATGGTGCCGAGGTATTTAAGAAAACAATCTCAAAATGTTCCGATTCAGTCGAGAAAACGATTCCAAAATAGTGACTAGAGGATGCTGAAATTCTTCCGAAATGATACTGAAATGATGCGCCAAGAATTTTAACTTTATCTCGGTCGGGTCCCGAAAAATACCAAAAACTGTACCGAAACAAAAACTGTACCGATTAACACTCTCGAAGTCATACCGAAAATATTTTTTTAATATCGAAACATCTTCTAAACACCCCATAGTGCAACGTCCAATAATGTGCGAATGTCACACTGATTGGTGACGAATAGTTTGGAATAGGACTGTGATTAGACAACTGTGATTAGACACCTTTGATGGAGACGACACTGAAGCGGCGACATTAGTTTTAATGACGGCTACTATTCTGTCCCATTAGCTATCAGTAGCACTGCCCTCAGTCAAGTCAGCGCGGTGCACTTTTGTGTTGTCTTTCGCAAACGCTACAGCGATTAGTTAGTTATTGCGAGCTCGCAACGCCTCTTCTTACCCCACCAAAGTGGCCAATAAAAAGCGAATCATCATTAAATGTGTCTGGCTCTGTCTGGATGGGTAATGAGTGCTGAGCCTGAGAAATTTAGCGTTGGACATATCCGTCGTAATCGTACACAAATATTCGGTTGACAAGAATACTTCTTGTTGGTCGTAAAAATTAATTTTAATAATTTTACAACAACTAAAAGTAGAAATAAATCCCTCAATCCTTGCTTACCAATGCCTTGTAGACTTTACATTTTGCAGACCCAGCTAATTGGATTAACTTAGAAATTAATAAAAAAAAACTCTTCACGAATAAAAGTTTCTCACAATCAATCATTCTAAAAAGCAAGCCGGCAAATATTTCCCACCAACCAACCAGCAATCTGTAACATGTCGAAGACCGAAACAAAAAAAAAAAAATTCTCAGCATTTCACAACGAACCAAGAAAAGCGACTATGACAGCATCCTGCTACACCAAATAAGGCCCGAAAAAGTAAAATCACAAAAAACCAATCAATTCCCATTTGTGGACAACAACCTTCAATGCAATTACGCGCAAGCAGGTCAATGGAGCAACTTTCTTCGAAGGCCGCCAGTGTGCGCGTCCCACAAATGTGAACCAAACACACCGACCAACGAGCGTAGATTGCCGCCGAGACAGATCAATTGGGTTTATTGAGACAACGTCGATAATGATTGGCGTGGCACAGCCGCCATCGCTGACGCAACTGTGTGGCAAGTGCGGTGCGGTGCGACATACCGTCACTAACTTTCATTTCCATTGGAACGCACCCATCAGAATGCAGGCGCAATGACGCGTTGTCTGCGCATATCAAGTTGTTGTAGCAATTTAGCAAAGCATTACAAGAATGGATTGAAGAATGAAATTCACACACAAAAATAAGAAAATTTACGAAAAAAGTTGGAATTGTATGTTGTTGGGAAAAATGTACTGTGGGGCTGGAGGCGAAAATTGTGAATATTACAAGAAGAGTGATAATTAGAAAAAAATTGCATCTAGTGGTGAAAATAGGAAAGGTGAGTCAACAATGTGAAGAAGGGAGTAACGTTTTCTTCTTCTTCATCCACAAACAAAAGCTAAATTGCTACTTTGGACTGAGTAGACAACTGCGAAGTAAAGTCCTCACTCGACAGACAAAGATCCCACTCTCTTAGTTTCTTATTTTACTCAGGTACGACTCGGAATCATAGAAAGTTTGGATCGAAAATGAGATGGCGCTTGGAGTATTCAAAAGAAAAGTTCTCCGGAAAATGCTGCAAGAGTTTGTACCTCCTACGCCTTTGTCCCATCAGACTTCAATGCAATATTTGAATCGTGTATACACCATCTCGTTGTATAAATGAGAATTCTTGAAAATTGGCTACTTTTAGGCGTACGTGATATTTTTCCCGTGATTACAGTTGCTCAAGTTTTTTTTAAAGGTGCTTACTAGGAATACTTTATTTTGCGTCAAAAATCCCGAGTTCCTTATCACAGTCTCGGGCCAGGAAATTTTGTTTCTGAATTGTGTTACGAGAAGTAAAGTCCGCCTCATTACTATTTATAATTCATAATTTATTGAATTTTTAATTTTTTTTTTGTAATTTTTTTTTTTGGAAATGTGGCATCTTCCTTAATAAAAATATGTTCAGTACTCCACCTTCAATTTAAAAGCAGTCGAAAAATTTGTGCTGCCATTTCTAATCTCTTGGAAAATAAAATTGGAGGTTTAGTTAATTTTAAAATCGTTAAAAATTAGATCGTTTTAAATAAAAGAAGTAAATGTTATTTATCATTTATTCAAGGTGAGAAAATTTTTCAAATAATTTCTTCACATTTTTTTAACCAAACCTTCCAGTCCCGGACTTATAAAATCAGATCCCAAAAATATCAGTACTATTGCAAAAATTCCAAAAGTTGGCAACCCTAGTGTCGACTCTGTATAATCTGACATTTTCTTCAATTTTCTCTATAGTTTGCCCCATTGTACAAGCTTGCGAAAAGAATTTCAAATTGAAAAATTTTACTGAGTGAATAAGTCAAAAGTTTTTTTTTGATGTAAATTTAGCACAAAACTATGGAGAAGGTCAACAATTTTCGCTGACACTTCAAACAAACAAAGCTTGGATTAGGAAAAGCAACAAAAAATAATAAAATAAAAATGTACAAAATTCACACAACTAAATTGCTTATACTAAGAGAAAGAGGCGAAAGAACCTAATGGCCTGAGGCCACCAAACCAACGCCAAAAAAAAAAAAATTGTCAAATGTTTTTAGCTGCATTTTTGGGTCATCAGAGATTGTAAAACTTTTCCATAGGCTACTGTCACCAAGCACAAAAAACAAAAACAACATGAAAAAATAAATCAAAACTTAAAGCTTTATTCGCATTTGTTGCATGCAGCGCCTGTGGCAACAATTGGCCCGTTGAGGTTGTGCAAACGATCAGAGAACCAGTTTAATTGATGGTTGCACCGGCTCACAGGTTAACACACACACACAGACACGGTTACACATATGGGCAATTCAATTTCTCCCAAAAATAATGCTAAAGACCTGCGCCAAAAAAACAAAAATAAAATAAAAAAAACCGAAAAATAAATGTTGGTCAAAGCATAAAAGCAGAACAAATCGAAGACAATGCACTCGCTGCTTGATCGGTTGGTTCGTTGGTGTGGCGGTGGTGTCTTGATCGGGCAAACTTTTGATACACTTGCACTGCCGTGGAGAAAATTCACTTTCCATTTGCATTGCTTTGTTTCAACATCAGTTTCGGTTTTAAATTTGGGTTTTTGATTTTTTATTTTTTTTTTTTGGAATTTTAATTTCAGTTTCGATTTCGATTTCGGCGCGGTTCATGCACTTCAAGGCAGCGGTGGTCGATATGTGCTCTTGCTGGTTGCTACATTGTTGCATCAAAAGTCTTATTGAATACTACAATGAATCAAAAATGCCGACACTGTTGCATATGTGTCTGGATTCGGCAGGTGAAGCAAAGTTTACTTTCTTTTGTGGGTCGATTGTGATTTTGTTTCTTTTTGTTTTTCCTGCAATAAAGGAAACAATTGGGTTAGGTTGGGAGTTTGTACTTTCACTTGCTTTACAAAAAAAATATAAAATAAAACAAATAAGGAGAGTGTTGGCTTCAGTTGTGATCAGGGACGGAAGGTAATGAGAGTTGTTTTTACTCAGGAGTTAGTTTTTTTTTTTAAGGATTTTATATTATTTTATTTGCAGGGATAAAGAAAGAGAGAATGTGTCTTCAGGTATTTCATCTATAACATGGCATAGGAATAAAACTTTCAGATACATACATATGCATACGAGTACATATTTTTCAAGCATTAATCATTTGTCGGAACCAGCAAGATCGGACCGATACAACGCATAGCTCCCATACAATCGATTGTTTCGATAAATGGGTTTGAGCTATAAATTTCGTAATTAAAAAGCTGGGAATATACGATTTTGCAAGTTTAGTACTTACTATATATGTATGTATGTAATGTGTGTGGTGGAAATCAGCCAGTTCGGACCTATACACTCCATAGTTCCCATATAATAGATAGCTTCGTTAAATGGGCTTTGACCTATAAATTTCGAAAAAAACCTGTGTCCACGAAATTAATTCATTATAAGGAATTTCTATTGTCTGCAAACATTTTGATTTTGAAATCAGCCTAATGCGTGTTCCTCACATATATACATGAAATCAGCTGATATAAAGCCTTGTGCCCAGATGTATGCTATTTTATTTTGTTTGCATTTTGTTAACCAACAGCCGGCTCACAAACCGGAAAAGATCGTATTAAGCTTTCATTCAAAAGTATGTTTACGCCTGGAAGTATGCAATGAAATTAATTCATTTCCGCCTGACAATTTAGATTCTTCCAACAGAGGTGTTAAATTTGTAGCGAACAGCAGAATTATTTATTTGGAAAATTCAAACTTCAAAACGAAATTTTTTTTTAATTTAAGCTTAAAAATTCGATGTCGCTACAATGTTATTGCTTTTTTGTTAAAAAAAAAACAAAACAACAAGCTTAAAAAAATAAGCAAGCAGAAGCCATTATAAGGTCTCGAAATTTTGGATGCTACCTTAATTTTTTAAGAAAATTTAAACTTTTGCAAAACACCTATTTTACAATTTTACTCATATGTGCTTTCTTATATGAATTATTTATTAAATTTTTTTTTCTTTAAAGGTTTCTAAGCGCAATAAATTTAGATGCTAGAATTTACAAAAAGTTATATTTGCAGCACAAAAATTTATACAATATTTGGAACTTCACAATTTTTACTTTACATGTTTTAAGATTTTAGTCTATTTCCAAACATTCTGAAATTTTTGAAAACTTCTTTTATTTTCTAAGTTATTTTTTTAATTTTTTGAATATTATTTCGAAAGTTTTAAATTAAGGATGGTTACTAGAAAAGAGAAAGTACCCTGGTCCAAAAACAGCCACAACTCAAGAAAATATTGGATTGCCTTTCTTGGATGTACTTAATCAATAAATTACGGTATTTCTGGTTCCCGACTCTGTTATTTCTGATTTTTTTCTTTTTTAATTTTTTCGCTTTGCTAAAAATTGAAATAATTTCACTTGTTCAATTTGTTTACCTTTCACTTCCTTCCCTTGGGAAAAATCTTAAACGTTGCAGAAAAATAAACAAAATACTTTCACTGCTAAATCTTAATAGCGCCACGATGCCTAGTCCCTGCCAAAAACAAAATGCAAAATGCGGCATTTAAGCGTAAAATAAGCATAAACACACAATCGCATGCCGAGCACAACAACAAACAGACGCGATTTTACCGCTGACACCGACCGATGCTGATCAGCGATCAATGAACAATCGAATTGATTAAATCAGTTGTGCGGCAGCTTTGTAGGCGTACGCGTCGTTAATAAATACAAAACATAATTTTAATCTTTAAAAATAAAAAATAAAATATTTTGCAAATGTTGTTAGTGGAATTCTTTGTGTTGTAGTGCTGATAAGCTCAGTTGCAAACTGTCATTCTTCAGGGTCAATGAAGCATTCGCGTCTCAACAAATAGAATGCAAGTTAACAATGGAAAAGTGGCATGCTCCAGATGCGCTAATTTTGCTGTGGAAATCAATAATATGGAGTTGCATCATGCAAGAGATTATGTTGCAGCTAAGCCGTTACTGCCGACAAATGGCATAGCGCCGATTTCAAAAATATTCATCGATGATCTAACCGAACGAAGACGTTTATGGCGCATACCATGGTTTATACTGATAATGTGTGGCATACAGGTAAAGTAAAGTTGAGATTCAAGAGAAGTGAATACCTTATTTTCTCAATGAAAACATGTTCCAACTAAAAACCAAGGGAGGAGGATAGTAAAATAAAAAAATAAAATAAAATCGAATAAAACCAAAAAAAAAAAATAGAATAAAAAAAAATTAAATAAAATATAATAAAAGAAATAAAATAAAATGAAATAAAATAAAATAAAATAAAATAAAATAAACTGAAATAAAATAAAATAAAATAAAATAAAATAAAATAAAATAAAATAAAATAAAATAAAATAAACTAAAATAAAATAAAATAAAATCAAATAAACTAAAATAAAATAAAATAAAATAAAATAAAATAAAATAAAATAAAATAAAATAAAATAAAATAAAATAAAATAAAATAAAATAAAATAAAATAAAATAAAATAAAATAAAATAAAATAAAATAAAATAAAATAAAATAAAATAAAATAA